>PVIY010013575.1:0-58860 GCA_004026745.1 Myrmecophaga tridactyla
AGAAGACTAACAATAGGTGAGTAAATAGAGACCAAGTAAAACCTAACTTCAGGTAAAAATATTTCCAAAGGAAAATACAGCTGGGTAGGGGTTTGATTTTATAAACTGCAAGGGGGTCTCCTGATTCTAAAGTTTACTGCTGATCTTCCTCAATTACAGATATAGCCTACACTGTTGTATAAGGCTTTGTAGCTCAGGTTTTGCTTTCAAATCTCTTTCCCCCTATTTAATTCTCACAATAACCCTGTGATAGAATTAGGGCAAGGATTCAACATAGCCCTAAAGACAAACCATCAAAGCTTCTTGAACTAAGATACAGAGGGAAAGAAGTGCCCCTGTTAAATCAAAGGTAGCTGGAAAAGGCCTTTTGTTTTCATCTAGGTTGACACCCTTGGCTGCTTCTTGCCAAACTCAAACTTTAGGGGTGATAGGGATGGGACAGATGAGTGGTGAGCTTGGGCACTGCTCTCAGTTCCTTTGTCTTGAAGGATAGGGTCTAAATGTTAGGATACTTTGGTTCAAACTGCCATGAAAGAGTACAAAACAAACTTATAAAAGGAATTTATGGTAAGGATATGAGTGTAGCTCTAATGGAATGAAGGCAGGTCTTTTGAGCAGACTTTGGAAAGCAGGGAAACAAAGGCAGATCAGGGATCTACAGAGTCCTTCCAGGCTCCTGTCTGTGGATGAATGAGCTCCATGAGATTTGAAGCTTCATGTCCTTCAAATTCCAGGGAGCAAACATCTGAGTGGCCCAACTATGTCATATACCCACTTACCAAGGCCATATTTAGAGAGTGTGTGTGGGATCCCTTAAAGGGTAAGGGGATGGCTTTTCCCAGGAGTAGGGAGAATGGATGGGGGAAGCAAAAACAACTGATGCTCATGGCACCCACCCAGGTTGTTGCTGGGTCCTCCTGCCCCATGATGGTGAGTCATGAACGTTTCAGGCTGCTTCCAGGACCATGGGCTGCTCCTTTAACCCAGGTCCCTGTCATTGGAAGTGCCAAGAGGGAGAGGTGGGTATTCTCTGCCTTGGAAGCATTTTCTAGTTCCTTAACTTCTCTAACCTTGGCCTGCTCTACAATGAGGCATCCTCCCACACCCATCCCCACCCTGACTCCTGGGTCCCTCTCATCCTGCACCTGTCTCATGAATACCCTGCATGAATAGAGAAGAACCAGATACTGTGGGTGAGAGTGGTAGACCATCCCTCGGGGCTCCTCATTGTTCCCTTACATGCCCACAGCTTTTTTTTTGCAAATATTTGCAGCTTTCTGTCTAAAGAGGTCTCTGTCTGGGAGTTTTCTTGACCTATGGAAGAGTAGGTCAGAATGCTGGGGAACCAGCATCCCCAGGAGCAGCCTTCAGTGAGAAATAGGGGTTGGTGGATAAATGCCCCAGCTACCTTCCTTCAGGTGAGATAACCCCAAGGTTAGTTCTACACAGTTCCCCAAAGGGCTTGAACCCCAGTTGCTACAGTAGTAACCTGGTCATAAACACACCTGTTATTGGCTTTTTTTACTCCCATCTTCTTGTGCTTCCTGGGATCATCTCCCATATAGGCCACTTATGCTTGAATTCTCATCTCAGACTACTCGTGGGTAGCAACACATACTGGTATGCATGCCACAACTACTTAAAGACAGTCTTAGGTCACTTTTCCTAGAGGCAGGGCCTGAGACAGGATTCAGGGACATGTGGTGTATGGAGGGCTCTCAGGAGATAGAGAGTGAGGAAAGCAACCAAACAACGATGTGGCCTCATGCGAAGTCTAGTTTTGGCCTGTAGAGTTATCCTTTCTTAAAAAAATGACCAGCATTTTTCTTAATTCTAAAATTAAGAATTTAACATATATTAACTAACCTAAGGTCATGAAAGCCCTATGAGTAAGGAACTATAATGATCACATTTAGAGATGAGGAAAGTAAAGCACTGAGAAGCCAAGTAACTTGCTCAAGGTTTGTACAGCTAAGAAGTGGTAAAGGTGGGGTTGGCACCTAGGCATTTTACCTATACAGTCCATGCTCATCTTGACCTTGTATCTGAAAAAGGCTTTGCAGATGGAAAATTCCACATAAATAGTGTTTTAAACAGCAAGTTTCAAATGAGAGGCCTGGGCAGCGAGGGCTATGGGTTTGTATGCAGGAGACTTTCTGCTGGAGGGCTTGAGGGAGACTCCTGAGAAAGTTGGGCTCTTGACCTGGGAGCAATAAGCTTGTCCATTTGGAAATCAGCTGCCGTTCTCATCTTTCATTACCATCAAGATTGAAATCAGGAAGAATGTTCATTGCAAGTGAAGAGAAACATTCCAAACTAGTTCTCTAAATTAGGGGTTTATTGGTCATCATAACAGAAATCAGGAGACTCCGCTGTATACATGTGGTTGCTAGAGTCCCACCTCTTTCTAGCCACCTCTTGGTGGCTGTTTTCCTTTGTGATGGTGCTATTTTCAGGCTCATTCAATGTGGTGGAGAGGATGCAGCTCCAGTCCAATGCACGCTGCTGGAGATCCTGAACTGTTCTGGTCTGCTCTGGTGCATGCGCTGCCCTGGGGAGGTGGACCAGCCCCATGTGAACCACATGAACTGAACAGGATTCCTATGGAATGGGAGTGAAAAAGGTTTTCCAAAAAATGGGATGCTGGGCATACAAAAATTGTTTCTACTCCAGCCTTGCTATTCAAAGTATGGGCTATGGAACAGCAGCATCAGTATTACCTGGGAGTTATAAATGTACATTCTTGCATCCCATTCCAGACCCCTGAATCAGAGTCTGCATTCTAGTAAGATCCCAGGTGGTTAAGTCTAAGTGCTGAGCTGCAGAGTGCTTTTAGAAAGGTCCGTATGGTCTGTCTGTCTCTTCATATACATGAATATATTATATAAACAAAATTTATTCCAAACTGAATTGCCAAAAAAGCATATGAACTCTGAAACACTTGGAAATTTCATTAAATTTATATAGTAAAAAAATTCAAAGTATCAAACAAAAGTAGCTTTGTGTGCTTAGTCACTTATTTAATGCAATTTTATTGAGATGTATCCACATACCATATAATCCATCCAAAGTATACCGTCAATGGCTCACAGTATCATCATATAGTTTGTGCATTCATCACCACAATCAATTTTAGGTCATTTTCATTACTCCAAAAAAATAAAATAAAAATAAGAAAGAATACTCAAAACATCCCATACCTCTTATCTCCCTATTATCTCTCTCTCTCTCATCTTTATTTTATTACTATCTGTTCATACACTGTTAAAGGGATTATCAGTCACAAGGTTTTCACAATCACATGGTCGCAAGATAAAAGCTATATAGTTATACAATCATCATCAAGAATCAAGTCTACTGGATTACAGTTCAAAAGTTTAAGGTATTTCCTTTTAGCTATTCTAATACGCTAGAAACTAAAAAGGGATATCTATATAGTGGATAAGAATAACCTCCAGAATGACCTCTCAACTCTATTTGAAATCTCTTCGCCACTGAAACTGTATTTTGTTCTATTTCTTTCCTCCCTTTTGGTCATAAAGGCATCTTGAATCTTACCATGCCAGGGCCTGGCTCATCCCTGGGAGTCATGACCCATGTTGCCAGGGGGACTTACACCCCTGGGAGTCATGTCTCATATAGGGGGAGGGTAGTGAATTTATTTGCAGAGTTAGCTTAGAGGGAGAGGCCACATCTGAGCAACAAAAGAGGTTCTTTGGGGGTGACTCCTAGATATACTTATGAGTAGGTTTAGCTTCTCCTTTGCAGGAATAAGTTTCATAAGGGCAAGTCCCAAGATTGAGGGCCTGAATTATTAAATTAGTAGTCCCTAATGCTTGCAAGAATATCAGGAATTCCCGAGGCAGGGAAGTTTAATATTTCCACATTTTTTCCTCTGTCCCTGAAGGGGACTTTTCAAATATATATTTTTTCTGCCCATGATACTGTGGGATGTACTGGGGTATTACATTAAACTGTTCAGAATAACAAGATCTCATTCCCTATTCTAGGTTCCATATAAATATGTTATTTAAATCAACTGACCATAAAGTTTGAATTAGATAATGTGCTACAGAAGATGTAACTTTTGTACCAAATAACCATCTCTTCCTTTGGTTTCACACAGATGTGGAAGTTTCAAAATAGAGTCAATATCATCCTTTAGCCAGTATTCTGATTTACCTTAGTCCTAACCAAGACCATTTCATTCGTATCTCTAATGGGAGTCTGAGCTCTTTTTCAGCTTCTTTAATAGTTGCTGTGTGGAGTAACACTGATTTTCAGAGCTGCAGTACACTAACTCTGAGTCTTAGGTGTCACACATTTACCCAAAGTTCCAGGGAATCACCAGGTTGTACACAAAGAGCTCAGCATCTTAGAATTTAGAAATAACAGTTAAAACTCATGAATAGATGTGACTGCTGTAAGAGATCACAATCTAAGAATCTTTACAATAAGCCTTACTGAACATTCTGTACTCCTTAGTCATCGACTGTTTGATCTCTGCCTATGTTCTCTCCCCCAGTAACCTATGTTCTGGAATTCACTTCTCAGCGTTTGCTTATTACAGTTGGTTTATATTAGTGAGAACTTCCAACATTTGCCTTTCATTTCTGGTTTATCTCATTCAACATAATGTCTTCAAGTTTCATTTACCTAGTTGTATTAACCACTTATATATATATATATATGGGCAGGCACCAGGGAGCGAACTCGGGTCTCTGGTATGGCAGGTGAGAACTCTGCCACTGAGCCACTGTGGCCCACCCCATTAACCACTTTTAATAAAGGAAGTTTAAAAAAGAAAACATGGAGAGACTCCCATGCAATGTAGGAGCCATTTAAGGAAAGCAAATATTTAATAATAAGCAAAAGGACAGCATCAAAAAGGACAGCATTAGAAATGCTCAAATTTAGGGAAAATGTCTTTTTAAATCCTGATATGTATTTATTTGCACACACACACAAAATACAGAAATACTTAATTTAAAAAACAAACCAAGTGTGTTTGCCCTTTCCTTTACTGTATTCCCTTCATATTACAGTACTTCATTTACACTGAACCAGTGTTAGCTCAACATGGTTGGTTTAACGTGAAGTCCTCTAGAGTCCATTTCACATATCCTCTCTATCACCTGTTATTTCCATGCATGTTTGCACTGCCTTATACTGAGTATTACTGTACTAACTGAGATTGAGAATTTTGAGTTTCCAACGATGATTATATATACAAAATTCTGTTTTATTGCATGGTTCACAATATATAGCATGTGATTACATAACCCACCATAAGTTAGGATGAATATTGTCTATCGAAACAAAAAACATCAACTTGTCCCACCCATAAAAGAAACAAGTAAGACACACAAATTTGTTACCACATAAGGGTAGTGTTTATTCTGTGGTACAGTCCTGAGGGCTCATAGCACCTCTAATTGTGTGAATATAGAATTCATACATCTTTCTGGTAGCATCAGCCATGATGTATAGGAAGCAAAAATCCAAAGTGCCCTGCACTTGTGAACCATCTATGCCACACAGATAGCAGAAAGGCCATTTTTAAAGCTTTTCAGATGAAGTTATTTAATCAAATTCACCTTTTCAAAATTATTATACTAGTTTATACTGAAGGTAAAAGAAACTGTTAGAGTCTCTCACTATTAATAAGAATTATAACTTATTTTTTTAAATTTTTTATTAATTTACAAAAATAATAAGAAAGAAACACAAACATTCTGAATATATGCTCATTCCGTTCTACATATATCATCAGTATTTCACAATATTATCACATTGTTGCATATTCATTATCATGATCATTTCTTAGAACATTTGCACCAATTCAGAAAAAGAAATAAAAAGACAACAGAAAAATAAAACGAAAACAGAACAAAAAAATTTTACATACCATAGTCCTTACCCCTCCCTTTCATTGATCACTAGCATTTCAAAGTAAATTTATTTTAACATTTATTCCCCCTATTATTTATTTTTATTCCATATGTTCTACTCATCTGTATAACTTATTTTTAAGTTCGGACAAAGCGTTTGGCTACCATAAATTCTGTTCTGTCTTTTGTCAAATTTAAGGAGTCTACGGGATAACACAAAACTGTTCCTGTAATGTATTTGCAGCTAGGATCTTCAAAGATGTAAAAAGTGACATGGAAATTAAAAAAATATTATAGGACTTAAAAGCAATAACAATATATATTAATTGTTTTTAAATGCCATATATTTGAGACAGCAGAAACCAAAGCCTTCTCCTTAGAATTCTCTTGTATTTCACAAAAGTGCTTTAGAACTTAAATTTCTAAAACTTGAATGGAGTGTAAAGAGAAAAGGAAGTACTGGAAGATGATGAAAAAGTTTTGGTAATGGATGGTGGTGATGACAGCACAATTTTGTGAATGTAATACCACTGAATTGTACACATGAAAAATGTCTAAAATGGGAACATTTGCATTGTTCCCATATATTAGATATATATATCTGTTACTACAATTATTTATTTTTTAAAAGGGCGATAGCCAGCAATAAAAAAAAATTGCTGTTCACTTCCAGAGCTGGGCATCACCCCAGGCTAATTCACTGCTATGTACTGGGCCACCCAGACATGCTTGGTGTGCGCGCACGCGCGCACGCACACACACACACACACACACACACATACACACACACACATGGGTGAAGGAGGGAGTAGGATACCACACTGTCTTCCTCATTCATTTCTGAAACTCAACTCCTTTCAAACCCTGACTCTAATAGGCCAAAGGATGCTGCTTACATTTATTTGGTGTCAGAGGATTGTTTTCAGAACTCTCTAAATCTGCATCTTCGTAATGAAAATAAACTGCCATTTCCAGCACACCACTGTCAAGCAGAAGTGCTGTAAAGCTATTTAGCTTTATTACTGCCAGACAAGTGCTTAACAATGTTTCCTAATCCTTAAGTGTTGGAAGATACTGCATCTAGAGGTAAATGGCTTTTTTGGACTATAAACCCACAGACTTTGAGTAAACCATTGATTGAAGCCCTGATTTTATTTTGGTGGGTATATGCACATATTCATATGCAGTTACCTAAAATGATGAAAAACTGGTAATAAGAAATTTAATTTCTCCCCATGTGAGATAGTGGACAATAATCTCAACTATACAGTATTTGTAGAGATATGCTTTTTAAAAAGTGATAAGCCATTTCTCCAGGATGTCTCTCACATTTTATTATTTTTCTAATTGATTCATGAGCCATTTTGCCTTTTTATCTGGAAGAATACTTTAAAATCTGATTCCTTTGACAAATAAGCTTTTGTCTGTGTTAGGTAAGGGGTGAAAATGCCATCTGCTATTACCAACTCCTAAATTTTAAAATAAATCTTATGCCCTCAAATTTTCATTATTTTAAAGATACAATTGTAAACTTGGGTTTCCAAAATGTGAAAATCCTAAAGGCGTCTATTTCCAAGGGTAACATGAAAAAACAGCTAATACATGGGGTGGAACTTATCTTGATTCCCTCCACCCCCTGTCGCATTTAGAAAACAGAAAAAAAAAATCTGGGCTCTTATTAATAGACTTCCAAAATAAAAGTTTGTGGAAGTGTTTTTGTTTTAAGGAACAATCCAACGGAAGAGGATACCACTCAACTATGACAAATTACTCAAAGGAAAAAAAAACCCAAACGTACAAAAGCCTCTTGACATCAATTCAAAGAAACAGAGCTAACCAGAGTTTGATATACAATTAATATGAAACTTCTTACCAGGATCAAATACCTATAACAAAATTTAAACCGCCCAATGAGGAAGAACAAAGGAATGTCAATACTGCAGGGTGTTGAAAATAGACGGTAATTAATATTTTAAAACTTTAACTTACGTGTGAGACTAAAGCAAAAAAATGGTTATTTGGCACAAAATTTATATTTTGACTAGTGCATTTCCTAACATAACTTATGTGGACAGCTTAATTGAACACCATAATACTTGGAAACTTGAGTAGGGCATGAGATTTTGTAGGTTTGTCCAGAGTGATGCCCCGATAAATCCCAGAGTGATTTGAACAGTGAATAAAAAAGTATTTGCAAAGTACCCTTGGGGGAATGGTGAGAAAGGGGGAAGATTCAACTTCCCCAAGTGGAGAAATCTTGATATTCTCACAAGCAATGGGGACTACCAAAGCAATAGGCTGAGCCCCCAATCTTGGGGGCTCATAAGAAACTTAACCCCGCAAAGGATAGGCTAAGCCTACTTAAAATTAGGCTTAAGAGTCATCCCCAAGAGAAAACTCTTCTGTTGCTCAGATGTGGCCTCTCTCTCAGCCAACAAGACAAGCAAACTCACTGCCCTCCCCCTGTCTACGTGGGACATGACTCCCAGGTGTGTAGACCTTCCTGGCAACGTGGGACAGAAATCTTAGAATGAGCTGGGACTCAGCACCAAGGATTGAGAAAGTCTTCTAGACCAAACAGGGGAAGAGCAAAATGAGACAAAATAAAGTGTCAATGGTTGAGAGATTCCAAATGGAGTGGAGAGGTTATCCTGGAGGTTATTCTTACGCATTAAATAGATATCACCTGTTTAGTTAAGGTGTAATAGAGAAGCTGGAGGGAACTGCCTGAAAATGTAGGGCTGTGTTCCAGCAGCCATGTGTCTTGAAGATGATTGTATAATGATATAGCTTTTGCAATGTGACTTTGTGGTTATGAAAACCTTGTGTCTGATGTTCCTTTTATCTACCTTATCGACAGATGAGTAAAACATATGGATTAAAAATATAAATAAGTAATAGGGGCAACAAATGTTAAAATAAATTTAGTAGATTGAAATGCTAGCGATCAGTGAAAGGGAGGGATAAGGGGTGTGGTATGTATGAATTTTTTTTCTGTTTTCCTTTTATTTCTTTTTCTGAATTGATGCAAATGTTCTAAGAAATGATCATGATGATGAATATACAAAAAACCCCAAAAACTTTCCTAGTTCATTTCTCTCCCCATCTTACCCCAGACTAGTTTAGGTGTTTGTTGAATGGGCTTTTCATAGTTCCCTAGGAATGTGAGTTTCTATCACTGTTCTTACCAAATTACATTGTAAATGACTATTTATTCATCTTTTTTCTTTACTTTAAAAGATTGTTTTGATAAAAAAAATTAGGTAGATTGAAACATTAGTGGTCAAAGACAGGGAGGTATGGATATATGTGTTTTTTTCTTTTTCTTTTTCTGCAGTGATGCAAATATTCTAAAAATGATGGTGATGAATACACATCTTTGTGATGATATTAAGCCTTTGATTGTATACTATGGACGGACTGTATGTGTGTAGAAGTTTCTTAATAAAATACATAGAAAAAAAGAAAAAAACTTAAGCTGCCCATATTTTCACAATAAAGTGAATGAAATCAATATAAGATCGTTTTAGAAGGATTTAAGGTTATGTTTCAATATAGAAGGTTAGAGTGTTTTGGAAAAAAGAATCATCTTGATTAGTAGGTTTCTTATCAAAGGCCATCAGACAGAGAGCTATTAATCTGACCATTAGCCTAAAGCTCTTAGGTAATGATTTAAAAAGAAAGAAAGTGAGAAAACTTTAATTTTCCTACTGAAACCTATTATTCTGTTGTTGTTTGTACTTAAAGAAAACAGTTTTACCCATAGTTCACTGAACCCTGGACTTATGGTACCAATTTTTATGTGGCCAATTAGGAACCAGGCCAAACTTTTCTTCTTAGATCTCTTTGGTTGATAAAATGGCAGTTAACTAATGACTTCTTTCATATAACCTTTAATGTGAACTCATAAGTCACACTGATTATACCCCAAGCTATGGCGGGATCGACCATAATTCAGCTGGGCACCTCTAAAGAGGTTTGTCAGTTTCCTATCAGGTTCTAGCCAGGTTTTTTTAGATTGAAATTCCCCCCAATGTGGGACTCACAAGAGTTTTTACAACATTCAGTAGAAAAAACAAGAATCACAACATAGCAACCAACAGCTTTCCACAGATAAAATCATTGACTAAATGAGCAAAAGAGCACTGTGAATCCTTGCAGGAGGCAAATACTCCTTAATGGGACCTCAAAGGCAAAAAAAAAAAAAAAAAAAAAAAGACACTGCTGAATTCACCAGGGAAAAGCATGGGCACCAAGACTAGTTAAAACTCTCCAATTCCATGGGATTTCAGTGTTCAGTGTTTGTAAATTTGTCATGATGCTTGGAGTCTTGAAGCAAATGGCGTGAAAATTGCTCCTCTTGTCCCTGCAAGTACTGCCGCCTTGCTAGGAGCTACAAACTCTAGGGTGCAGAGGGGAAAGGCAAGTAAAATCCTCACACAGAAAACAATCACAGCGCCAGGCTGGTTGTCTTTTGCGTTAATGGGGGAAGGATACTGTCATACAAGGTTCGAATCCCTCCCTCTCAACTGGAGCATTGCATCCCGGGCTTTGATTCTTTACAGCTGTTGCTGAAAGAGCACCTTCCGAAGAGGAAAGTGATTGCTACATTTTGTTGTTGGGTTGCTACATTTTTGAAAGCTGCACAACAGCCGCACAGGTACTGCTTCATTACAAACGTACTGATTCGTTTCACAAATGTTTGTAATATGAGGTGCGCTATCTTGTTTTGAAGCGGCCTCTTTCCCTCGGCTTCTGAATCCACCAGGTTGCTTGCGAACTTTCTTCTTCATGTGGGATTTTTTTTTTTTTTAAACCTTTAACACCTTCTGGGCCTGATGGTAGCTTTTTGATATCTTCCCCGATGCCATCCATTGTTAATGTCTGTTAGGTTCTCTCTCCTGGGTGGAACCTGGATTTCCATCTCCGCAGGCCTCCAGGCCCGCACCCGGTGGCAGGTCGGTGAGCGAACCAGCCCCCACGTAAACATGTGAACAGTTGCTGCAGCGGTGAGAACAGGCGCGACCAGGCAACGTGGAGGGCGGAAGGACAGCTAAGCGCCGCAGTTCTGCGCTCAGGCCCGGGCGAGCCCGCCCGCAGAGGACCCCTGCCGCCTCCAGGCCGCTGCCCCCGTGGAGCCCGCTCCCTCCTCCCACCCCCGAGCTCGCCCCGGGTCTCGTGGCCCCGGCGCCTTTCCAGAGCCGCAGGGCCCTCGGCCCCGGGTACGTGCACCCCTAGGTCCGAGGGGTGGCCAGGGGCCTCCATTTCCCCCGTACACGTCCTCCTTTCTCCCAGGGCGCTCGCACGACCGCTAAGCCCTTTGGGTTTGTTGGGGTGGGGGAGGAAAGTAGCCAAAGGGGAGAAGAAGCAGCGGGGAGTCGTTTGGAGAGATTTGAGGGCCCCTACCCCTAGCTCTCCACGACCTTAAGCGCCTCCGGGCACACTTTTCTCTCTGTCCCCACAGACGGACATCCCTGGCCTAGGTTTGGACACGTCGTGACTGCCAGACTTTCTTCCTTGACGGCGAATCTCCAGGGCGTCCTCGAAGGAGAAGGACGCGGAAGCATCTTCTCCTACAGAGTTGACTCCTCACCTCAGCCCTCCGCCCTCTCCAGGTTCTCGTGGTCTCTTGTGTCTGGGACGGGTCTGAGGCGCCGACCGAGGTGCGCGCGCCAGGGACGCTCAGGGCCACTCAGGGTGCAGGCCGGGGCTGAGGCGCGGGGAGCAGCCCCGGGTGGGGTGGGGTGGGCGGCGCCGTTTCCCCATCATCGGTGCTGGAAGGATCTTTGGGGAATGAGGCCTTCGGTGCTGCCGCGCTTCTTGTCGTTGAGGCGCTTTATAGCACAGTGGCCGCTAGATGTCACTGTCGTCGTGTTTGAGATGATTACATCCTACCCACCTCCCCCTTCCCGCCCCTCCCCCACCGTGGTTTCAGTCCGTCCGAGTTAAAACGCAAATACGTCTTTTTTGAAAATCAGAGGGCTGATTTTCCTCTATAAATTCTTGGCATCCTTGGTTTATTTCCATGTTGTCACTGACCGCCTATTATTTTTGTTGTTTTCTGTCCCTAAAATGGGCATGAATGTCTCCGTGTGCAGCAGGTGTTTAATAAAATTTGAATTGAATCGAAACGGAAGTTTCTAGGGAGTTGAAGAGGAACGTGTCCAACTTTAATTCACTGATTTATTATTATTATTGTTGTTGTTGTTTTGGCATGGGCAGGCTCCAGGAAACTATTATTATTTTTTAAATAAGTGCCCTGATTCCACCAGGGGGTCTTAAAACCCCCTGGAGAGTCCATGAATTTGAAAGGGGGAAAAAATCACTACCCTCTAATTGAAAGTTGGCATTTCTTTTTATTTCAATATAGGCCACATAGCACAGGAACAGTAGTGACTGAGACTAAGCCACAGATAGAAATGGCAGTTTTTCGTATCACATTAATGCAGACAATTTTGAAATATCATTTACATTTGCCTCTACTTTGGAATTAGATTTGTTGTTAGATCTTGTTATTTAACATGTTAAAAAAAGATGCACTATATTACCATATCACAAATTTAAAATATATTTTAATAACTGCATTCAATGGAATTTAATCATAGTGTGTTATTTTATGCATTAAAAGCATTATCCTGAGGGGGGTCAGCTACCAGCTGCCTCAGGAGATGTCCACATTCTGATGCCTAGAATCTGTGACTGTGTTATGCTGCATGGCAGGGATGGGCATCAGAGGTCCCTGGAAAATCCAGGTGAGCTCAGTGTAATCCCGGGGTCCTTAAAAGGAAAGAGGGAGGGAGGAGATTCAGAGTCAGAGGAGATGTGATTGTGGAAGCGGAGGTCAGAATGGTGCAGTTACTGGCTTAAGTATTAAGGAATGTGGGCAGCCTCTAGAAGCTGAAAAAGCTGGAGGCTCCAGAGGGAACCAGACCTGCCAACACCTAGTCCTGAGTGACCCATTTCAGACTTCTGATTTCCAGAACTGTGCAATAATAGATTTGGGTAATTTTAAGCCTCTAAATTTGTGGTAATTTGTTCCAGCAGCAGTAGGAAATTAATATACTGACAAAGGTGTTCACAGCACAAAGACAGTTAGGAGCCCCTATATCTAAGCTAAGGAACAGACAAGGATAGTTCTGTTGGAGTGGTAGTGGATTAAGAAGTTGTCTATTGCTGCGTAACAGATTACCCCAAATTGAGTAGCTGAACATCTGTTATCTTACAGATAACTCAGCTGGTTCTGAGGAAACCTCAGTGCCTTGCTATGAGGATCTCTTCATAGGATGCTTGAGTATCCTCACCACGTGGTGGGTGGCTGGCTTCTTTAGGAGTGAGTGATCCAAAAGAGAGAGGAAGGTGGAAGGCACATTCCTTTTGTGGTCTAGTCTCGGAAGTCACGCCATCACATATGTCACACTCCATTCGTTAGAAGTGAAGCCACACTCAGGGGGAGGGGAGCCAGGCTCCATCTCGTAAAGGAAGGATATCAATTAATTTGTGGACATATTTTAAAACTCCATACCAATTCTCTGCCTCTTTGCTCCAATACATATATATTTTTAAATTTGCATGACCAGTTTCATGGCAAGAATTGAAATCACAAAAATATGGATAAAGAGTATAAATGAATGACAAGACCATGTATAGAAAATTTCATTTTAACTCATTTAATTCATTAAAACTTTAATTAGATTAGTCAAAATGTTAAACCAAAGAGATGAAGCTCTTCTGTAGAAATTCTGTTGTTACTGACTTGGCCTGGAACGGTACATTTATTTAAAATAAACCTTTATTTTTAGAATAGTTTTAGAATTATAGGAAAGTTGCAAAGATAGTATAGAGTGTTCTTGTTTATTTCACATCTAGTTTCCTCTGTTATTGTCTTACTTAATTATGGTACATTTGTCACAAGTAATGAACCAGTGTTGATGCATTTATTATTACTAAAGTTTATACTTTATTTGGATAGCTTTAGTTAATACCTATTGTCTTGTTTTCTGGAACAGTACATTTTTAGGGGTAGGTTTCTTCCATCTGCCGCACACATCTTAAGTACTAGGACTTTTTGAAAAAAAATCAATTAGGCATTGTGGAAAGAACAAAAACTCCAGGGACAAACACATTTGGACTTGACTCTTGCCTCTGTCACTTGCTAGGTGAGGATTCCTTATCAAGTTATTTCCTCCTCCTCACCTGTAAAATGGGAATGACGATTCATCATGGGAAGTCTATGAAGATTAAACAAATTCATATATGTAAAGCATTTGGCATCAAGTTCACCAATTCCTTCTTTAGCTGTGTCAAATATACTGATGATACTGTCAAAAGCATTCTTTATTTCTGTTACTGTATTTTTTATTTTCAGTATTTTCTTTTTGTTCTTTCTTAGAGTTTCCATCTCTCTGCTTGTATTACCCATCTTGTCTTTTGTCTATTTTTTCCATTAGAGCCCTTAACATTTTAATCATAGTTATTTAAAATTCTCTGACTGATGTTTCCAACATTTGTGTTATATTTGAGTCTGGTTCTGATGATTGTTTTGTCTCTTTAGACTGTATATTTTCTTACCTTTTGGCATGCTTTGTAATTTTTGCATTGAAAGTTGAATATGTTGCATATGTAATAGGAATTGAGGTAAGTTTCCTTTAGTGTGAGGCTTTATATTAATCTCGCTAAGAGTTGTATGTAATGTTTGCTGTTGTCTTCTAGTGTCTCCCTCTTGGTTTCGGAGCTTCTTTACATGCACTCAGAGAGGGTCTGTGTTGCAGCAATTTTGTTCTACTCCCCTGTTCTTATACTGGAGTCTTGCAGTGGTAGGGTGTGAGAGTTTTCTGTGATCTTACGATGAAGTCTTAGTTGGTTAGTGAGTCTGTGTCTTGGGACTGTGACCTTCACAAGAGTTTCCATTCCACCCCCATCTCATACTCCCTTCCCTAGCAGCAGCTTTTCCAATTCATTTTCCAGAAGCCCTGACCCCTGTTGGCTCTGTAAACTACTAGCACCACCTCTGATCCCCTGATGTGAGACAGGAAGGCTGGAGGAGCTGGAGTGGGAGGAATTCCCTTCCTCCAGCTGGGCTAAGGCTCAGAAGAAGTACTTTCTCCTGGAGAGTAGGCCTTTGTTATGGAGAAGGCTCTGGGGGTATTTGAGAAGCATCATTCTTCCCTCCCTGTGTGGGAGTCACAGGTCAGGTCATCCATCTCAGGTCCTCACTATGACCTGGTGGAGCTCCTGGAGGGATAGCTCATAAAGTGTGGGGGGTTCCCCATGACTACAGACCCCAGGAATTTATCACTCTCATGTTAATCTACTTCAGACTCCAGTAATGATCAGAATGGCCATTGAAGTGTTCCTGGCAGTTTAAGATTCCAGCAGCTTCTGCTTCGGGTGAGCAGACATTTTAGCTGCCGCCTTCTCTGGATGCATGTATCTCTCTGTATTTGAAGGTGGTAGTTTTCTCTGTGACTCAGTTCTCTGATGGGTCCAAGAAAAGTTGACTTTCAGATTTTCTTATAAGGGTGTAAGTGACGTCTTCTAAGCTCTTTTCATGTTGGAAGCTGTCAGATTAGATGTTTAGTCTGAGGATGGGGTGATTTAATGAATCATTGTGGGTATGGTGTCTGAAGACTTGGGTCTGAATTTAGGGAGGCTTCATTGCTTTGGGGGACATCATTTTCCTTATCTGTTCAACAGGAATAACTGTCCCATCCTGTTGTGAGAGAACTAATGTTATAGATTAGGAGCGTGGCTGTCAGTGTTACCAGGTCTTTAGGTCAGTGTTAAGGTGGCTACACTCCACTTCCCAGGACTCAGAGGCTCTGGTACAGCAAGGAGGAGGCTTCAGGTTTCTTTGGCACCTGATGTCTCTTATGTCCACCTCTTTCATTTGCTAAAGCTGCCAAAAAGCAATATACCAGAAATGGGTTGGCTTTTACATTGGGGATTTATTAACTTACAATTTACAGTTCGTAGGCCATGGAAATGTCCAACTCAAGGTCTCAACGGGTTGATACGTGGACTCTGAAGACTGACTGCTGGCATTCAGGACATCTCTGTCACATGGGAAGGCCCATGGCCTGGGTTTCAGTGCTTTCATTGAAATGCTTCTGGCTTCAGGGACTTCCTCTCTGAGCTTCTGTGGGTCCTCTTTTAGCTTCTTTAAGGCTTCTCTGAGCTCTCTGGGCTTTTTCTGTGTATACTTTATCCTCTTATAATGGATCTCAATTGAAATAACCCAATCAAAGTTCCCACCTACAACAGGTCTGCCTACAGGAATGGACTAAAAGAACATGACCTTTTCTGTCTGGGGTACATACCACTTCAAACTATGACACCATTTAAGGTTTTCCTGAGGCCCTCATGTCACATAATCAGCCCTACATTTATGGTAACAGTAGCCTGGGACCTGATTTCTCCCAGGCTGCTCCTCTCCCTCCTCTCTCTCTTGTCCTGCCCCAGTGTGGGCTAGCCAGTGGCTTTCAGAAAGATGTATGCTGTTAGTTAAAGGGAAGTTGACAGGAGTCGTGAAGAAAACACACTTGTTCTGAGATCTGGGCTCATGGAATTTGCTCCTGCTGGACATTCCCTGGACCTGGAGTGATGCCAACATCAGCCAATGCCACAAGCCTCCTCTCTTTGCCTGACCTTTGCTCACTCTTTAATTGTGGGTCTTGAGAGTAGCTGCAGAGGATGGGTTGGCCTCCAACATTAGCTCCCTAGTGCGGCCAGCCAGGGAATTCTCTCAAATGAGATCTTCCAAGGGATGGCTACAGTCCCTGGTCTTAAAGCAGAGAAATTAGAAATAGAAAGAGACCTGGAAAGATGTCCTACTCAAAATAAGCACCCCTCTTTCCCCCAGCAGTTGAATAAAGTTCCCTTTCAGTTGGGTTTATTTTATTTTTAAAGGTTCAAGTTAGCAGTTTTAAAAATAAAGTGGAATAGGTCAGAAATTTGCAAGAAACCGCTGGAATTTTCTCCTCTTTTACAAGCCCCTTCTGGTGAGGTTGACCCTTGAAGCATTTGCAAAGTTTCTCACGGCTCTGCTTGGGCCACCATTCCAAAAGCAATGGCCTTTTAGGATCCCAATTTTCCTAATCACTCCTGCCTCCTTCATTCTCTGGATTTGTGCCATTTTCCCACTTAAGCCATCTCAAGGCAGGAAAAGGGCTGTAGGATGCCCCAACTGATGTCATTTAAACAAACAGCAGACTCGGTTTGGGGCCAAGTGAGAACATGGTATGGCTCCATCCTGTGGTTTAGGAATAGGTGCAGCTTCTTCAAAATTTTCCACTTTTGGGGGACTCGACCAACTTCCTGAGAGGAGTTGGGATAAGAACCAAATCTGTGGATGCCAATAAAATGCTCCCACAATTATGGGATGCTCCAGCTTTGCCTCTTTTAGAGAGAGCATCAAGGGAGAGGAAATATGGCTCTTTTACCCCCTCTTTCTGACTTACATGTTCTGAAAATTCACATTGGCTACTTCTCCCTTTCACTTGCTTTGCCTCTCATGGAGATAAATTGTCTTTATATATATTTTTTCATGCAATTACTTATGGTTCTTCTTTCTCTTGTTCTGGCCTTGACCGTCACCCATCACCACTGTGACCTTAGGTTCTGGACAATGCCTGGAATTATTTTTACTTAATCCTCACAGCAGGCCTATGAATAAATTCAATTATCCCCATTTTACTGATGAAGAAACTGAGGCGTTAACCAACTTACTCAAGTACCCAAACTAGGAATCCAGATCTGAATGATTGATTCTTAAGACCGTGCTTTCAATTGACACACTGGAAATCCTCCTGCTAGGGGAGTGAGTGAGAAGGGAAATGAATGGACAACATTATTCTATAATATGAGAATTTAAGAAGAGAAAAAGAAACATGCTTGAGATACCTGCAAAAAAAGGATAAAAAAATATGTTTCAGGCCAGAACTTTTATGGAAGACAAGTGGCAAGCATCACTTCTGGAATGCTTTCAGTTAGACTGGTCATGTTAATATTTGTTTTGGAGAATCAGAATTAGGAACTTTCTTTTTTTGGCATTCATTGGAGTTAAAAAAAAATTCTACACATGGATACTAAAGGTTGATGGTTTATTTCAATTCAAAGATTTTTTTTTCATTAAAAAATGTTGGTTAAAAACCTATTTCAAAGTATTTGAGATCGCACTTGTTACAATGGTAATCCATCAGCTGAAATTTAGTTGGGAACTACCGTATTATCAGCATACATTATATGCTAGGTCCATCGCATTTAACCAGATGATAACAGCTTTGAAGAAAGACTTGGCCTCTTTCTTTGCTTTATTATCTCTTGAAGTGTTCAATAAATGGCTGGGTTTGGAGGCCCAGGGTCAACCCTGGGATTTACTTTTGGCAACTTCAGACAAATCCTGTGATCCTCTTTGGGCAACGTTTTCTCTTGAGTTTAGCAAATAGGGTGGGTTAAATGGCCTCTAAGGACTTTTCTGAGTTAAAAAATCAATGAGTTTATGACTCCAGATGGGTGTTCTGTTTTCTTCTTTCACAGCCCCCTCTCTTTAGGAATAATGGAAGGGCCAGAGAGGCAAAGCCACTGTTCAGCCGACACCTGCATGGCCTGTCTGACAGGTGGGTCCTGAAAATGAACAGCCTCTATGTATGTTGGCCAAGTGCAGAGCCCTCAGTCTGCAGCTGGCCTTCTTGGCTTCTGTCAACCCATTGGCTGCTTCATCAGTCTTTGACTTCTCTGAGTCTCGGGCAACTGTTCAAACGTTTGCTTTTTCCTTCTCCTAAGAGACAGTCAAGGACATTGGGGGGCTTGTTAATTTGGGTAGTCTGCCACTTATTACTAATGCCTTGTAACCCCTAATGAGTGACAGATTTAGTTGACAATTTTTGATAAGTGGGTTGTTTGCGACTCGCTGATGAAGGGGATTATTTGTAATTCCATCTTGAAAGGCTGACCATCTGAGAGCAGTGACTAAGTGAGTGTGCGTATTAAAAGGTCATTCATAGTTGCTTAACATCCTGTCATATATCATCTCTGATCTTTCTGTTTTTATTGTTTTGCTCTCAAAAATAATTTTTTTTTTAACATGAGAGCTGGAAATTGAGAAATGCCAGAACTATTTATGGTCTCTGTAAGCAGCCAACCAGCTTCAGTGACAAATATTATAAACATGTTGTGTTAAAACCCCAATCCTTTGCTCTTGATTTTAATTACTTGGAATTCCTTGAGCTTGAGGCACCCTGGATTTTGTTTCCTGCTGAGATTCGGTAATGGTGACATTCTGACTTGGCAGCATGAGTGCCACTCTCCTGAGTCATGGTTCTCTTAACTTTGTCCAGATTGCCACAAACCTAAGAACTAGAATTTGGTCACTTTGCAGGTGCCTGGAACTTTTCCCAGTGCCTATTGCTAAATAGAGAGACAACAAACTTTTTGCTTTAAAGAAATGTAAAGCACCTTATTCTTTCCCATCAGGGCCCCACCTCTGGCTATTTAGCTGTTGAGTGTCCAGAACTATTAAAGATTGGGGCTGTGGCCCGTGGATCAGTTGAGCCTTTACAGAGTTCTCAGGACCCTATAGTGATTTGTCTCATTTAATCCTCACAGCGGCCCTTTGGATGTGGTTACTATTATTGATCCCAGGTGACAACCTGTTAGCAAAGTTGGCTGATGTCATTCAGCTCATAAGTGGCAGGGTCAAGATGGAGGCCCCGAGTGAGGTCATCCTAGGACCTGTGCTATTATCCAGGAGTCCTTCTAAGCTAACATGTCTCTAGTTCTTGGCTCCTTCCAACAGAAGTCAGCTGGGAAATGTGTAAAATTGGTCATGATAGGAGGAGAGGGGAAAGTGAGTCAGAGACCAATTAGAGGGAAGAAGGGAGCTAACCCGGAGCACATTCTTCCAAATTATTGGAAAACAACCAAACCTAAAATATGAGAAAATAACTCATCATTAGATAGCACCTTTTTTTCTTTTTTTGCAGGTAAAATACAATACTTGGGGGTTCAAAAACCCCAAAGTAGTATTAATGTCTTATTCTTAGCTGAAAAAATGGGCCAAGGGAAGGGATAAGATTTCAGAGGTTAAGGACAGAGACCAAATCTGAGAGGCCGGTCAGATTTCTTTTCCTGAAATATACAAACTTCAACTGAGATATATTTTCAAAGTCCAAGTCACACAGTGGCTGAAATGGAGCACTGGAAAGGTAATAATGAAAAAGAAATCATTTGGGACATCATTTCTTGGATTTACCAAAGACAGCTATTTAAAGTAATGTCTTGTGTGTATAAACTTGCTTAAAACATGCAGTATTTAAAAACACAGCTAAAAAGCAGAAAAAAAAAAGACGGAAAGTTTTATCAAATGGAATTCCATTTATGTATACTGTTTTAGTTTGTCAAAAGCTGCCAGAATGCAGTATACCAGAAATGGGATGGCTTTTAAAAAGGGAATCTATTAAGTTGCAAATTTACAGTTCTAAGGCTATAAAAATGTCCAAATTAAGTAATCCAGGGACAGATGCCTTGGCTCAAGATGATGTTTGGGGTTTCTCTCTCAGCTGGGAAGGCACATGTTGACATCTGCTAGCTTTCTCCCCAGACTTCTTGAACAGCTTCCCTGGGGGTGTTTTCTTTCTGCATGCCTGAAGATCTCTGGCTGTGTGGGGTCTGTTGGCTCTGAAAAATTTCCCAAAATGGTCCCCTCTTAAAGGGCTTCAGTAATCAACCCCACCTTGAATGGGTGGAGACACATCTCCATGGAAACCGCCTAATCAAAGGGTACCACCCACAATTGGGTAGGTCACACCTCCATGGAAACAATAAAAAAAATCCATCTAGCAATACTGAATGAGGATTAAAGAACATGGCTTTTCCGGGGTGCACAAGAGATTCAAACCGGCACATATGGTCATAAGGAATAGCACTTTTTATAATCACATGAGGGTTTTCTGTGGTCACAGGAGAACGAGAAGAGTTCTGCAATTTTATTTTTCTTTTTTGCAGACTGTGATATATTTCAGACATTTATCTATGTTAGTACATATAGATCTATCTGGTTCTTTTAACTACTGCTTGGTATTCTTCAGTGTGGATTTTTAGCTATTTTGTCATTTTACAACAGTTGGTCATGTGGGTTGTTTACATTTTTTGCTGGTACAAGGTTGCAAAGAGCATTCTCTGGGCAAGCCTCCTGAGGCAGCCATCGCCCTTCACAAGAGCCCACGCGGAGGAGCAGTGATTTCTGATGCCATATCTCTGGATCCATCGCTGCTGGACCACTGGGCTGCTCCCTGAGGGTGGTGGGGCCACTATAACGGGACTGTCTCTGCCTGTGGGGATTCTAGGGCCACATTGGCTTGGAAACTCCTCACTGGCCCTAGGCAAAATTTTCTCAGAAACCACCTTGTGGTCCAAGGGTCTTACTCTCCAGTCCTTCCTTCCCTCTCTCATTTCACAGATGTCTGGCCAGCATCACAGTCCAAAGGCTCTTCTGCCTACTCTGCTCCCTTCCCCTTTATTCCTCACAGATGTCCCCCACCTCCCAAATCTCTTATATGTCTAATTGTGTTTTGGCATCTGCTTTCCAGAGAACCCAATGGACACATTGACTGAGTATGTCTCTAGGAAAAATTCTGAGAGAGAAAATTTGGGGGCCATTGAATATGCATATATACATTTATATATCTATATATTTATTTAGCTTTTCATTGAAGTACAACGTAAATACAAAGACGTGCATAGGTAATAAATAAACAGCTCAAGGAATTTCACAAGCTGAGCCTATCCATGAAGCCAGCATCCTGTTCAGCAACCTGAGTAGCCCCCAGAACCCCCTCATGCCCTCTTCGGTCGTTTCCTGCCTCCCAAGAGTAAACCACTATTCTGACTTCTACCATCGTAGATTAGTTTCACTTGCTTGTCAGCTTTATATGAATGAAATCATACAATATATTTTCTGTAATGCCTGGCTTCTTCCTCTCAATGTTAGGTTTGTGAGATTAATCTGTGTCACTGTATGTAGATGTAGTTTATTTATTAACACTTCTGTAGCATTCCATTCCATAATTTATTCATTCGTTTTATTTTTACTGTAATTCTGAGTTTTGGGGTACTAACAACAGTGCAGATAGGTTTACTCTTATACCTGTCTTTTGATGAACATATTTGAATACAATTCTATTGAGCTTATTGTTATAAGTGGAATTGCTGGGACACAGTGCAGACATGTGTGCAGCTTTAGTAGATGCCGTCAAAGAGTTTTCTAAAATGGCTGTATCAATTTATGCTCTCTCGAGAAATGGATGAGCATTCTAATTGATCCACTTCCTCTGTGATATTTAGTGTTATGGGTGTATTTTATTTGAACTATTCTGGTGTGTATGTCCTGGTATTGAATTATGATTTTAATATGTTGGCATATTTTTATATATTTTTTGACCATTTGAATATCTTTTTCTGTAAAATGCCTGTTCAAATCCTTTGCTCATTTTCCTATTGGGTTGCCTCTCTTTTTTTGTATTGATTTGTAGGTGTTGTTTGTATATTATAGATAGGAGAATATGTGTATCTTTTATTTTATTTTTAAATAAAATTTAAATAAATTTAAATAATTTAAATTATTTAAATGAAAGTATCTTTTTATTTCAACAGATATGGCTAACATACCTTTCAACATGGCTGAAGCAATTTAAATGCCAACGGAGACATTTTCTGTTGATCTGGAAGATCAGAACATTTTTTATTATTGTCTAGGTGTTCAATCCACTGCTGAAAGTGGGGTACTGGAGTCTCCAACTATTATGATAGTCATATGCCTGCAGGAAACTTGATTGTAGGGAAGGCTGGATATTTGACTTTTGGCTTCTATGTTAAGAACTCAGAGCACATAATATGGGGATTTCCCAAAAGATAAAAAGCCTACCCAAAAATATTGGAAAGGATTTATGTAACCATTCCAATGGAAATGAACAGAGGCTTAGAATCTGAGTGCCTAGACAGAAGTACAATGGAATTTCAAGCCTCTAAGAGATTCTTTTTTCCATATAGCTAACACATTTTCATTGGCTTCCATTTTCTATTTCCTGTAACTGCCATTGATGCTGCCACCTAATTATCCTAATACACTAATGCTGTTTCTAACTTATACCAAAAATTTAAACCTACCAAGTTCAGTTATCTCTCCTTTAGAGTTATTCTTTTTTTAAATGATATAATTATATATTTTATCAAAGTTGTAATGAATATAGTTTAACCATTCAGATAATGCTACAGGGTTTGTAAAGGAACAAACTTCCCCTATGTATTTCATCTCTATCCTCTAATTCCCACCCCCCAAATTATCACTTTCAATTATTTTAGTTGTTTCCCTATTTCTAAATATCATATATATACAGCACTATCTTCATTTTTTTCTCAGTTTTAGTATTATCTACTTATGTCCTACTGTGGAATATGGGGATTTAAGCTGTCTTAAATTCTCTTTCCCTTTATGCACACTCTTTTATGCATATGTGTGCATGCATTCACATATACACACACAGAGACACACATATTTTCTTCCTTCATCAGCTCAAAATACACATAATGTAATTTTTCGATGGCTTGATAGTATTTATGTTATTGATAGCTGATCTAGGTAGTTCATACTATTATTATATTTCCATTCTTGTACTATGTTTTTTTTTCTTCTTGGCATTAATTATTCTTTTTATCTCTTTCTTCCCTTACTTTTCTATATATCTATTACCAGTACACCCCAAACTCTCCACAAGAAGTGTACATTTTCTTTCAATTCATTAAAAAAAGGATCAGATAACCTCTCAAATTCATTTTGTTTTTCTTGAAGGTGTTCCTCTTGGAGTCCTTTATCCTTGTGATCCAATCTGAGCTGGTTGCTTTCTTGATCTGTCACTCAGCTGATGTCTTGAGATCGCCTGTTTATCATCCTGAGGAATTCCCTTTCCTCTCTTTTGTTGGTGCCCTTCTTTTCTAGATTCCTTGTCTTTTTCTTGTTTTGATGGAGCATAACCTTTAGTAGCTTTCTAAGAAAGTGTGGAGCAAGGGCAGTACATTTTATGAGACCTTTATTTTGATCTTCCAGTTGATTTATAATTGGGTTGAAATACTGGTTATCTTATAGCTGCATAACATAATACCTCAAAAATTGGTGGCTTAAATAAGCATTTATTAGTTCATGATTTCTGTGCATCAGGAATCTAAGTCTTCCAACTTAGGGCCTCTCACAAGGCTGCCATCGGGGTCCTCCGGGGCTGCAGCCATCTCAAGTTTAGTCTGAGGGAGGATCTGCTTCTCAGCTCACTCCTGTGGTGGTTCACAGGATTCGGTTCCTTGTGGGTTGTTGGACTGAGGGTCTTCATTTCTCACTGACCGTTGACTAGTGCCCTTCCTCAGCTCACTGCCATGTGGGCCTCTCAGTAGGGAAGTTCACAGCATGGCAGCTGGCTTCCATCAGCGTGAACAAGTGACAGAGCAAGAGAAGAAGAGGAAGCCAGAGTGTTTTTGTAGCCTAGTCTCAGAGGTGGCATTCTGTGTTGGTTTGAAAGGATGTATGGACCCTAGAAAAGCCATGTTTTAATCAAAATCCCATTTCGTAAAGACAGAATAATCCCTATTCAATACTGTATGTTTGAATCTGTAATTAGATCATCTCCCTGGAGATGTAACCCAATCAAGAGTGGTTGTTAAGCTGGATTAGGGGAGATGTGTCTCCACCCATTTGGGTGGGTCTTGATTGGTTTACTTCAGTCCTATAAAAGAGGAAACATTTTGGAGAATGAGAGATTCAGAGAGAGCAGAGAATGCTGCAGCACCACGAAGCAGAGTCCGCTAGCCAGCGCTTTGGAGATGAAGAAGGAAAACGCCTCCCAGAGAGTTTCATGAAACCAGAAGCCAGGAGAGAAAGCTAACAGATGACGCTGTGTTTACCATGTGCCCTTCCAGCTGAGAGAGAAACTCTGACTGCGTTCACCATGTGCCTTCTCACTTGAGAGAGAAGCCCTGAACTTCATCGGCCTTCCTGAACCAAGGTATCTTTCCCTGGATGCCTTAGATTGGATATTTCTATAGCCTTGTTTTAATTGGGGCATTTTCTCAGACTTAGAACTATAAACTAGCAACTTATTAAATCCTCCTTTTTAAAAGCCATTCTGTTTCTGGTATATTGCATTCTGGCAGCTAGCAAACTGGAACATATTCCATCATTTTCACTGTGTTTGATTCATTAAAAATGAATCACTAGGTTCTGCCCAAATTCAGTGGGGAGGGGATTCCACCAGAGTGTGATTACCAGGAGGCAGGGATAATTGGGTGCCATTTATAGAGGCTGCCCCCAGGTTGGGTATAGAACTAGCTTGGAAAATATTTTCATTGTTTCTTTTTTTATATTTCAATGCTGTGTTGATAAGTCTGTGCCATTCTGTCTCTAATCTTTTTATGTAATCATTTTTTTTCCATTCAGAAAATTTCTTTGTCTAAAAAGTTCTGAAATTTGTTAATGATGTACCTTGATGTGAGCCCATTTTATTCTATTGTGCTGGGCACCCAGAGGCCCTTTCAATCTGGAAATTCATGTCTCTAAGTTCTGGGAAGTGTCCTAAATAATTTAATTGATGATTTTCTTCCCTCCTCTGAACTATTAATTTAATTTTCTTGTATTTTCTCTATTATATATGTATATATATATATATCCTAATTTTTGTTTTCCAGGTGTTTTATTAATTTTTAAATATCTCTGCTACTTTAGTTTTAATTTCCTGGATATTTTATATTTTGTTTCAAGTATTTGTTTTATAGAGTCCTGTACTTATAGCATGAATGCAATGATATCTTCTCTTATTTGTGAGGATTTTCAACATAGTCTATAAAAAGCAATTTTTCCTGGTTTCCCCTCCCCCCACTTTATTTTTCAACCATGTTCTTTTATTTTGTTTGCTTATTTTAACTCTGATTTTCCTGTTGGAAGCTTCCCTCCTATGCCTGGTGATTTTTTACTGTATTGAGAGTGTGGCTGGGCCTGGTAAGGAAGGCTGGTGGCTAGGCATACTGTGGGGCCATCTGGATGGGCTGTTTCACTGGGGAGTCTCCAAAAGTCAGTGTCTCTGATCTGTTTTTCCTCTTTAGATAGTTTATTTTCCAAATACATCATTGCCATTTTTATCAATACTTTGTAATCTGGTTTCTCCAGAAAAGAAATCTCAATTTTCCTGCCTAAGAGGGTCTGCGTGGGTCCTTGTTGCTGAGAAAGGGAAGACAGCCACAATTTTTATTCTTTTCTATGCAGACTTTCTCTTAACTGATCCACAAATCATCTGCTATAGTTTCTTCTCCCACTTTTTTTTTTAACTGAGGTTCTGACCAACAACCTCAGCATCTTTCTCCTTTCTCTTCTTAGGGGTGCCTTGGTCTCATGTAATCAACTCTTTTGGGGGTCCAACTTGGTTTTCTAGAACTCCTGACCTGGGCTTCCCATTTCTCTCTCCTTTAGAGAAAGCCTTTACGCTGATAACGTCTAGTTGAATTGTACCTAATCTTCTGGCCCTTAGTAGATTAATGCCAGAAGAAGGGTAAAAGTGGTTTGGGCATCTTTGGCTACTGAGTAGAGCTAACCCTTGGGCCAAGTGAACCCCCCCGCCGCCCGCCACCAACCATCCATTTGTTAAACAAACAGATAATAAAAATTCTCAGGCAGGATGGTCTTTAAATCATAAACTCTTCAGAAACAACTAGGAATTTCAGGATGCAAAGTCACCATTCCCCAAACTGTATCTGTCTTAAGGTTGTTTTCTTATAAGCACCAGAACTCACTTTGTGAATGGTGATGTCTGTTAGGCCCATTGAGCTGTAAAGTTCTGTATAACTCTTGAAGGCCCTCTTTCAGATCTAAATGCATTAGAGTCCATGGAGCCTGGTCATGAGATAATGACACAGCGTCATCTGTTAGCTTTCTCTCCTGGCTTCTGGTTTCATGAAACTCTCTGGGAGGCGTTTTCCTTCTTCATCACTGGCTTTCTTTCAAGAAATGTCTAAACTGATGTTTCCAGAGGTCTCACTCACATCTGAAGATAATTACCACTAATATTTTGGTGATGACCCACTATGTATATTGGATATATATTGTTTAATACAAAATATTCAAAGTTCTTTGAGTACTGGGACCACAGTGTCAAGGACAGTATTTTTTTTATTATGATCATTCCGTTTTCCATATATAATCATTAATTCATAGTATCATCACATAGTTGCATATTCATCATCATGATAATTTCTTAGAACATTTGCATCAATTCAGAAAAAGAAATGAAAAGAGAACAGAAAAAAATTCAGACATACCATACCCCTTACCCCTCCTTGGGTAATGATCAATAGCATTTCAATCTAAATTTATTTTAACATTTGTTCCCCCTATTATTTATTTTTATTCCATATGATCTACTCGTCTGTTGATAAGGTAGATAAAAGGAGCATCAGACACGGGTTTCACAATCACACAGTCACATTGTGAAAGCTATATCATTATTCAATCATCTTCAAGAAACAGGGGTACTGGAACACAGCTTTACATTTTCAGGCGGTTCCCTCCAGCCTCTCCATTACATCTTGACTAACAAGGTGATATCTATTTAATGCATAAGAATAACCTCCAGGATAACCTCTCGACTCTGTTTGGAATCTCTCAGCCATTGACACTTTATTTTGAGGGGACAGTGCATTTTAATACTTTGAACTGAAAGTTCAAAGGAGTGGGATAAAAACGACAGAAGTGAAAGATTTAGATCATGCTCTTGGGGAGTTAAGAGGTAAAAACAGGCAAATGTGTTGGTATCCGAGAAATCTGGCAACAGGTGCCAGGAACCAAAAGAGGAGGTTTGGGACCTCTGGGGTCAGCAGCAGGACCCAGGAACTATTATATCTTACCCCCACCCCAATCTACCACCCATACGTGTTTCATTGTTCAGCATAGTTGGCAGTTACTTTTCAAATGTTCACACTGATGTCTTTTGAAAGCGTAAGAGATATCCCCATTCTTCCCAGATCATAATAATTACTTTAGTTGTATATTTTGGCATAAATTTAATGTGGAATTAACCAGACTTAAAAAATGTTTAGTATTTGTTGCTCATAGACATTTTAAAAAGTTTTTATACAATGCTTATTTATTCTTTCAACAAATATGTACCGTGCATCTACTATTTGCTAGCCACAGAGTTCCACTCTGCTCTCATGGAGCTTAAAATCTAGTGAGGAAACAACACTAAGTATATAATCACCCCCCCCCCAATACAATCATAAACCATGGTATGAAGGAAATGCATCGGGTGTATTAAGAAAGGAGAGGTAGGCTTTAGTTTGATTGGAGGGCCAGAGAAGGTTTATTTGAAGAAGTGACATTTAATTTGAAACTGAAGAATTAGTAGTTATTAGCTAGGAGATTGATGCCTTTAGAAGCATTCCAGCGGAGGGAACAGCAGGTACGAAGTCCCAGGGTGGAGAGGCATAACATGTTTGAGGATCTGAAGGAAACCCAGGCTGGCTGGTGTTCAGCGTGTGAGGAGAAGGACGTGTGGCTGAGGCTTGCGCAGTGGGGGGAGTCAGCTCCTACGAGGAAGGGGGGACCTGACCAGCATGACTCCTTGGTCCTCAGTATAAGCAACGGGATTTATGGAGATGGGGCAGATTGGCAGAGAAGAGACCAGTGGTTGCATTTGGGACATATTCAGTTTGGTGTCTAAGTAGGGATGTCAAATAAGCAGTTGGACATATGGGTATGGAATCCATACAGAGGTCTGAAGGATGCTGCATGAGTGTTCGGTACATAGAATGAGAATAGGGTCAAGGACAGAGTCCCGAGGAGATAATAAAGGAGACTGTAAAGTAATCACCATAGAAGTAGGAGGTAGACTGTGTCATAGAAACCAAGGGAACAGTGTTTCAAGAGGAAAAAAGTGCAACTGTTGTCGAATACGGAGACTTAAATAAGATGAAAGTTAAGAATTACGGCTGCCCTAGCCAACTGCCTTGAAGAATTTGGTTCTGTTTGCAAGACTCTCCCTTCTGTCAGTGGACACAGTAGGCCACAAAGACACTCCGTTCATCTCTCTCTCCTTGTTCTGGCTCCACCCTACCCGAACAACCTTCTGATTGTGCACTGGCGCCCCACCTGTGTCTGCTGATAGGTAAAGAAGGCAATAGTCTTGTGGACTCATGTTTTCCCATTCTCATGACAATGATTTCTCACTGTCAATTAAGAAGATGCCTTTGAGACTTTACCCAGAGCATCATAAGCTTGATTGACATGAGTTTATATCTGGGAAAATAGTCTTTAATCTTGACTGTCATTGGAATGAACTGGGAGCTTTTAAAAATCCCAATGGTCAGGCCACACCCAAGACCTATTAAATGTGAATTTCTGATGGTGTGATCAAGAGACCATAATTTTTTAAAGTGTCCGAAGTGAATCCCAGGTAAATCCATTCACTGTGTGCTAATGAAACCTTGTATTGAGTCTGAAGCTTCTGGGATTCAGACTCTGGACTTTATCGTATTCACAGAGGTGATGAATGTGTCTGCCCTTAGGTGAACAGCCAGCTGGCCTTTTCTGGAGACAATCCAGACAGTTGTATTGACAATCTTCAAAAAGAAAACCACAGATGTGAACATCTGTGAGATTTTCAAGTAACTCTTGGCTCCACTTTCCCAAAGAACTCAGTTGAAGCAGGGGCAGGGTGCTGGTATCAGAGCATCTGAAGGAGGAAGGCACAGAGGGTCGGAGGATGGAGAGATGGCAGAGAGGGCCTAAGCTCTAGCCCTTGCATCGAGACTTTCATTTTTTCCCAGATGAAGTGTGCCTCTGAGGTTTATCCCCCTCCCGAGGACTGCAGACTGCTCCTTAATTGTTTGCTTCTGTCCAAATTGCAAAGGTGGATAGGAGATCTTGGCTGAACCTCAGACCTGTTTTGGCGCCAGAGATTGTCCATTCCAGCCAACTCTGACACTTCTAAGTTTCTCCAGTTGCAGCTTCTGCCCCTTGCTCTTCTGGTAAAAGCTGCAGCAGCTGGGCTGCTCCTTTCCCTTCTTATGCCTCTCATCTCAAGGTTTTAATAGGAGAAAAATTCTGAGCAGCTTTGCAGAACAGAGAGATGTGTGAGAAGATCCCCTCAAGGAAGTTTTCTAGGACTTCTTTTTATGAGACAAGAATGATTTTATTTAACTAGAATAAAGAGCCAGAGAAGGAAGGTGGAGGCACGGGGGCTTTACTAAAATCAGATTAGGACAGGAAATGCACATTCCCCCTTTCAGTTGAAATGTAAGAAAATGTTAGAATATAATTTCTGAAGATGCAGGTTAGCCAGGGAATCGGGCTAACTGCTTCTTATCCGGAATAAATCAGTATAAGAAGGCAGCATTGATGGGTAATGGGGCTGCATAAGGAATGGTCTCTGAGGACTGGAGCCTGAGCATCTTTCTCTACCAAGTTTATCTTCCAAGATTCTTTTCTCCCTGTGCTTCAGTTTGCAATAATTCTATCTAAAATGAGAATGATGGCATTTTAAGGTGACTCCGCACTGTTAACCAGCCTTAAGACACATTGGGACCTCCAGCTCAGGCAGGTGTCTGTTTTTCTCATTTGGTGTGAAATGTGAATGGGAGGTGGGTCCATGACAAAAGACAGTTTGTCCTTTGTGCTTAGTGGAAGGGACAGTGCTTCCCAGTAGAGGGCGTCTGTATGTAATGAATTTCTCTTCACTCTCAGAATTATTTACAGATACTGAGGTGCACTTGGAAACAGATTTTCTTTTAAGGGCTTTGCAATTCAGCTTGTTTTTTTTGAAAATCATTTATATATAAGGTGTTAAAGTGCTGAGAAGACTTCTTCCAATATTTTTCTTAGTTGGGTAAGTGCTAAGTTGTACTATTAATGGTGGTGGTCACAGATCATAAAATGGCTTAGCTGAATTTCTGCTGATTTACTTTACTCATAAATTCAACAAATATTGATGGACTGTCTTCTGTGTGTTGTACCCAGGCAGCATGCAGGGCAAGCCTGGAAAAGAACCTTCAATATTGAGAGAAGATCAGACATAAATGCAGGAAGTTAAAATACAGGTCAAAATATATGTATTCTTGCTTCAAATGCTGACTTATTGGAAGACCTGACTTCTCCAATATTAATTGTTGGTGGGCTTTAAAATGTCTTCCATTTCCTGCTATAGTTGGTGTCCAAAATATCCAAGTTGTTTTCAAATGTTTTAGCTTCTGCCAAAATTGATTTGTTCAGTCCTCCTTTGTTCTTAGTTTTGAAGCCCAGTCACATTTTAAGAGGAAATGAGTCTGTACGTTGCAATTCCATCCATGTTTTTTTTTTTTTAATAGACTATTTGGAAAGACTTGTTCATTGTGTTGATATCCTCTAAAGTCTTTCCATTTCTAGTGAAAAAGAGAAATTGTTGTAACTCAGCTCTCATCAGCCCAGAGGAAATCTGGAGTGAAATTCGGAAGTGGCAGAGTTGCTTATCAAAGTGTTGGCAGTAGAAGATTTGTTTAAAGTTTGTGTGTTGAATGATGGGCTGTAGGTCTGGGACCAGGCCACATGCTCTGGGTGATTCATCCTGAAAGAAGCAACTCTCCAGGTTCAGCTGTTTTCTCCACTGGAACCTTCCATGGTGCAGGCAGAGAGGTGCAGGGCTAGTATGAATTATGGGAATTTTGAAAATCTTGGGTATGTCCTGTGAAAGCTCTAGAAGTGGTTCCTGCAACTCTGTCTGTAACATGGGCATCTAAGTGCTGGGCTTTGGATCGTGCCAGCAGGTGTCTATAATTGTCCTGCTCTGGGGTGGGAGTGGGGATCGGAATGGCTCTCTGTGCTAGGTATCTTGGGAACAGTGTCATTCTGTTGGGCCCATTTCCAGTGATATTTTCCATGATGGCCATTGTTAGTGTCCCAGCCAGGTCCTCCTTACCTGACTGGGGCACCATCTCCAGAGGCTGTGCATGTTGGCTGCTGCTGATTCACAGTTGCTCCTGTCTCCAGAGACTCCACTGAACAGAGTCACCTTGTGTGGGAATTCATACTCTTTCTAGCACTTCACAGACAGTGATTGACTGACATAGGGGTACAAAAAGCCAGCCCCCTTGCTGCAAGGTAGGAATCAATTTTATCATCTGACTCATAGTCCAGATTGCCCCCTGGATTCAGCTGAAGATAAAGTCCAGCTGAGATCAAGCCACCTTGCTTAGAGACTTTTTGAGCCCCATCCTGCCTCCCTTACTTCCCATCTTCCAACAGCACTCCCGATATAAATTGTTTTGGGCTCTGCTTCCAGTAACCTGACCTGAGACACCACCTCTTTTGACTTGGTAAGGCAAATGGCCCTCTTTACATTGTACCATGTGCTGGTTGCCTGTTAGCAGCCACTTCTTCCTCTTCCTTTTAAGAGAACACATTTTATTCATGTATCAGATGACTATGGGCTTTGGTTCATTCTGGTCTCAAGCAGTGAATCTTGTTAAGTCCAAGCCAATCATGCTAGTTTTACTCTTCTATTTAGTGAATGACTTAAGAATAGATCCAAATCCAGTCAATGACACCTGAAGGGAAGTCTGTTGGGAGGCACCTGAACGTGTTTTATTTGATTTAAAAGGAGACCAAAGCTTAAAATGGGGTGGAGTGCAATATTAGTGGTCAGTAAGAGGGAGAGGTAAGGGGTATGGGATGTTTGGGGGTTTCTTTTTCCTTTTTCTTCTCATGGAGTAATGCAAATGTTCTAAAAACCATCATGGTGATGAATGCACAGCTATGTGATGATACTGTGAACCACTGATGGCATATTTTGGATGGATTAAATTGTATATGAATGTATCTCAATAAAATTACATTTAAAAAAAGGAGGCCAAGGGAAAAGATGTGTTTGTTTTCCCATCTTTGGACATTCTTGACTGAGAATGTGATGGTGAAATGTCAGCAGCCATTTTGTGATTGTGAGAGGAAAAAAATCCAAGATAATCTCAGGCTTTATGAGTTATGATGCCATTGGACCATTGTGTTAACCCATCCTGGAGCTGCCCCACTTTTAGTTATGTGAAATAATAAAAGTTTGTACTCGTTTAAAAATCTTTAGTTGAGTTGTCTGTTATTTGTAAATTTGAGTTTACTGGATGCCTGTACAGCTAGTTCTGAAAAGAATTACTTTCCAATGACCAAGTGATACTGAGAACATAGAATAGAAAAAAGTAATTGATGTTCTTCACTCTATTTCTATCATAAAGAGAAGAATGGGCTGATAAGAATTTTTTTTTGTTTTAGCTTATATCACTGGTTTATGGCATGTCTCTAACTTGATAGAAGCAAAAATAAGAAATGGGTTATTTTTCATCTATCACTGACTTGAACATTCTCTGTTGCATTTCCATTGGTTGTTTTCTCTGATAATACAGCTTTTTGCTCACTTTCAGCTGTAAGAACAGTCTCATTTTTCGGTTATAAAATATAATCCTGGGTGGGCCACAGTGGCTCAGCAGGCAAGAATGCTTGCCTGCCATGTCAAGGACCTGGGTTCGATTCCCGGTGCCTGTCCATGTAAAAAAAATATATATAATCCTAGCTAAATAAATACTTTCAATCTTGTACCTACTGGCTACTGTTTCCTCTGCTATGGCTGGTGTTCAAATGTCTACTCTTTTGTGGGGCACGTTTGTGAGTTCCTTGGAGACCTTCACTGGGGGACTCCTGTGCTTGTATTCCTGAAACTGGCGATGCAATCTTTGCTTGACTTTCTAGGACCCCTCTTCAGCTCCTGTCTTCTCTCCCCCAACCTTATATTCCGGAGCCTCTCCCTCTTCGCAAAGGGTAGTCCTCTAGTTGAGGGTATTATAAGATGCCTTGAGCCTGGCGATCTTCCGCATCATCTCCTTGTTCAATCTGCTCGTGAATCCTTGTCCCACTAAAAGGAGACTTGAAGCTTGCCCATTGCTGAGTTCTTTCTGCTTGCTTTTCCCATTACAGACAGTTTCACCTACCACATTTGTGTTTTTCCTGGCAAGAATTAGATACCAGTCTCTACTTGTGTATATTCCAAACTCCTGGTGACACATGCCAGGCTCTCCTAAGAACTCTTTTACCATGCTCCATCCCTGTGGTCAGACCAAGATGGGTTTTCAAATGTCTGCTATCTACCAGGGAGTAAGAAGCCACCCAGTCTCCTTCTTTCATTGGAATCACATCCTCTATGAGGACCTTCTATTGGCAGTCCCTCCTTACTTGGTCTGGGGCAGGATGAGGAAGCAAACCAAAACACTTTCTACTCCAGTGAATTCTTGCTGATATTTTTTTCAAATTTCTAATCTCCTCTGATTTAGGTTGGAGGTAGGTGTTGGGGACTGATAGTCAAAGAAGCACCTTGGCCACTTCTTAGAAGGTCCCATGGGATGGTTGTTGTACCAGCTTCCTGCAGCTTCTGTAGCAAATTGCTACCACCATAGTGGGGCAAAGCAACTTGAACTTATCTTACATTTCTGGAGGTCAGAAGTCTAATATCAGTCTCAGGGGGCTAAAAATAATGTATTGGCAGGGATGTGTTCCTTCTAGAGGCTCTAAGGGAGAATCTGTTTCTTGGTCTTTTCCAGCTTCTAGAGGCTGCCCGCATTCCTTGGCTTGTGGGCCCCATCTTCCATCTTCAAAGCCAGGCATGTAGAATCTTAAAATCTCTCTGTCTCTGCTTCTGTCATGACATTTTCTCTGACCATGACTGGCCTGCCTCTTATAATAATGATTCCTGTGATTACATTGGGCATACCTGTATAATCCTGATAATGCACCATTTTTAGCTCCTTAACTTAATCATACCTGCACAGTCTCTTTTTGCCATGTAAGGTAGCATAGTCATAGGTCCTAGGGATTAGGATGTAGTCCTGTTGTGGGGAAGTGAGTCATATTCTGTCTAGTACAGTTGTGCTAACATAAATAATATTCTCCAATATATGGTTCAACTCCACCATGGGGCACATGGCTTAATTAAAATTCCTTATTCTCTTGGAGTTAATTGTGGCAGTGTGGCTAGTTCTGGCCAATGAAATAGGAGTAGTAAACAAGTATATCACTTCTGGGTAGAAGCATTTAATTGCCAACACTTGACTCTCTGGCCCTCTTTTCCCCTGCAGGACAAACCTTGACAACTTGTCTTTATCCAGTTCTTCTTGGTTTTCTTTCGTGAGCATGATCCAGCCATTCGAGAAAGTCCTTAGGGCAGGGTCACAGGTGCTTGCAGGAGGAGGTCGTGGACCTGTAGGGCAATGGTGAGTGCACAGGGCTCTGCAGCATCTGCCACAGGCAAGTCCTGTGTCCAGAGGGTTGGTTTGGTGCCTCGAGTGACTCAGGAGCCAGGCAAGGAAGTGAGCCTGCACCCCCTCATCGAACTATGAGGCAGGATGTTGTATGTCAATAGAATGGCTCAAAAGAAGCAACCGGAGCAGGGTGGTTTACTTTGGGAGAGGATACAAGATGGATTTTGATTTGGCTTTGAAGGTTGGGAAGGATTAGGTAAGAAAAGGAGCCTCTTTCAAGTGGAGGGAGCAGCGTTAGCACAGGCATGGCTGCTAATTTTGAGAAAATTGTAAGCAGTGGGTTTGGGACAAAAGGTGGGTGAGATGAAGTAGGAAAGCAAGCTGGAAAACCTGGGGCCAGATCATCAAGGACCAGGAATTCAATAGTCATCTTAATGGTAGGAAGAAAGTGCTATATTTTTAACAGTTGTGGATAGACATTTTTAGAATCTCCCATTTGGCTGTTTCATCCTCCTCATCTTTGATCTCTGGGTTTCCCTCTTCTGATTAGTCTGGCGAATGTTTCTTTCCAAGGTCTTTTCGCCGATTCCCATAAGCTCCTTCAAGTCCCAGTCTTTCTAGCACTGGTCTTTTCACAGCTTGCAGTGGTCAGTTGTCTCCTGCCTGCCCTATGTCCACTTGGGTTCCCTTGATTCCCTGCTTTAAAATCTCCATCCTGACTTTCCCACTCCCTTTTCCTGTGAATTCTTCCTTTTATATGATAACATGGGTTATTAAACTCTTAATTATTGAAGCATATAAGAGTGTTTTTAAGAACTGTATGTTCTTCTGAGCTTGTTATAGCTGCGGACCTGTGACAAAATCTGCTTGTGCCTTCTGGAATTTGTTCGAAGTCACAGAACATCATGTTATTCTCTCATTCGATGGACCACTGTTTCATATGTAGTATTTGAGAACAAGATTGGTTAATTGTATTTACAATACAATAAATGAATAACTAAAGAAATAAAATGAGGTAATATAATTTTTAGAGGTGCCAGTGAAGCATACATTATACTGGATAAACTTATTACAAAAATAATTGCTCTTCAACATGAATTCATACTAGTAGCTGACACTGAGAGTGCTTTTACAATCTGCTGAACACTGCTCTATGCTCTTTATATGAATTAATATTTTGAAGAGTCCTACCAATCCCAAGATGTAGTCCTGTTATTACCCTCAGTTTACAGGTAAGGAAATGGCCGCACAGAGAAGTTAAGTAAGTTGCCCAAGGTCACACATGACGGAAATAGAGTTAAGATTTAAACCACGGCAACGGGCTGGGAGTCCCAGGTCCTTGCCATTAGGCTACAGTGTCACCCGCTTGCCGTACTGCAGCGGTTCTCAGTGTGTGGTCCTTGGGCCAACAGCATCATCATGATTGGAACATGTTAGAAAGGCAAATTTGGAGGCCGCAGCCCAACCTACTAAATCAGAAATTATGGGGTGGGGCCCAGAAATTTGTTATATAACAAGGCATCCAGGTGATCTGATAGATGTGTTAACTTTTGACAACCACTGAAGACCACCATATATGAAGCAAGCAATATTTTATTTACCCTTTGTTTTGTGTCTACTTTCAGCTAAGAAGGAGAAATTCCTACCATCTAAGCATTCACTTGGGGAATGGGTTTGAGGCGGAGTTGTTATCTGTAGTTCCCTGGCCCTTCATTTTCTAATCTATAATTGAGATAGCATTGTCTTTCCACCTTCCCTGAGACTTTGCTGAGAATGAAGGAAATGCTGTGCATGATAGGCCTTATTTTCTACCTATAAGAAAAGTACCTTATTTATTTTTTAATTAGAGCAGTTGTAGGTTTACAAAAAATAATGCATTAAGTGCAGAGTTTCCATGTACCCCTGTGTGCTGGTTAGAAAGGATGTATGTACCCTAGAAAAGTCATGTTTTAATCCTGATCCCATTTTGTAAAGGCAGCCATTTCTTCTAATTCCTATTCAGTATTGCATATTTGAAACTGTAATTAGATCATCTCCCTGGAGATATGATTTAATCAAGAGTGGTTATTAAGCTGGATTAGGTGGAGGCATGTCTCCACCCATTTGGGTGGGTCTTGAATAGTTAACTGGAGTCCTATAAAAGAGGAAACATTTTGAAGAGTGAGGGAGATTCTGAGAGACTCTGAGAGAGCAGAGAATGGCATAGCCACGAGAAGCAGAGAGTCCACCAGCCAGCGACCTTTGGAGATGAAGAAGGAAAATGCCTCCCAGGGAGCTTCATGAAACAGGAAGCCAGGAGAGAAAGCTAGCAGATGATGCCATGTTTGCCACGTGCCCTTCCAGCCGAGAGAGAAACCCTGACTGTGTTTGCCATGTGCCTTTTCACTTGAAAGAGAGAGACCCTGAACTTCATCAGCCTTCTTGAACCAAGGTATCTTTCCCTGGATGCCTTAGATTGGACGTTTCTATAAGACTCGCTTTAACTGGGACACCTTCTCAGCCTTAGAACCGTCAACTAGCAGCTTATTAAATTCCCCTTTTTAAAAGTCATTCTGTTTCTGGTATACTGCATTCCGGCAGCTAGCAAACTAGAACACCCTGTGTCACACATAGTTTTTCCTATTAACATTTTACATTAGTGTGATACTTCTGTTACCACTGATTGAGCTATTAACTTTAGCCTACTGTTTACATTAGGACTCATGTTTTGTGTTGCACAGCTCTGTTTTCTGTGTGTGGTAATTTACATATAATCTAAAACTTCCCTTTTTGTCCCTTTGCAAATATACTATGCACTGATGTTAGTTATATTCACAAAGTCTGCTTTCATTACTATCGTCCATTACCCAAATTTTCCCATCATCCTAAAACAAAAGTTCTCTATCAATTAAACATTAACTTCCATTCCCCTCTTTCATCCAGCCCCTTGTGGCCTGCATTCTAGTTTTTGATTTTATGAACTTGCTTATTCTTCTTATATCATATTAGTAAGATCATACAGCTTTTGTCCTTTTGTGTCTGGCTTATTTCACTCAACATTATGTCTTCAAGGTTCATTCATCTATGTTTGAGCATGCATCAGAACTTCATTTATTTTTTTTTTAGAACTTCATTCCTTTTTATGAATAATATTCCATTGTATGAATATACCACATTTTGTTTATCCATTCTTCTGTTAATGGACACTTGGGTTGCTTCCACCTTTTTGCAATTATAAATAAAGTGGCTATGAACACTGGTGTGCAAATATTTGTTTGAGCACCTGCTTTCAATTCTTTTGGGTGTACACCTAGAAGTGGGATTGCCGGATCACATGGTAATTAGTTCTTTACTTAACTTTATGAGCAATCACCAAACTGTTTTCCACAGTGGCTGCACCATTTTACATTCCCACCAAGAATGTATGAGGGTTCCTGTTTCTTCACATCTCTCCGACACTTATTTCCTGTTTGTTTGTTTTTTAATAGTAGCTGTTCTAGTGTGTATGAGATGTTATCTCATTGTGGGCTTGATTTTCATTTCCCTGATGGCTAATAACATTGAACATCTTTTCATGTGTTTCTTGGCCTTTGTATATTCTTGGAGCAATGTCTATTCAAGTGTTTTTCCCAGTTGTTAATTGGATTGTTTCCCTTTTGTTGTTGACTTGTAGGAATTCTTTTTATGTTCTGGATGTTAAACCTTCATCGGATATATAGTTTCCAAATATTTTCTCCCATTCTGTAGGTTGTCTTTTTACTTTATTGATAAAATCCTTTGATGAACAAAAGTTTCTAATTTTGATTTATCTATTTTTTTTCTTTTGTTGCTTATGTTTTGGTGTAAAAACTAAGAAACAAATGCCTCTCACAAGATCTTGAATATGTTTCCTTATGTTTTCTTCCAGGAGTTTTATAGTTTTACTTCTATATTTAGGCCTTTGGTTGATTTTGAGTAACATTTTGTACATGGCATTGCAGTTCTTCTAGCCCCGTTTGTTGAAGAGAATATTCTTTCACTGAGTGGACTTGGCATCCTCGTCAAACAATAATTGGCCAAAGGTGTGAGGCTTTATTTCTGAACTCTCAATTTAATTCCATTGGCCTGTATGCTTGTTCTTGGGCCAGTTCCATACTGTTTTGACTACTGTAGCTTTGTAATGTTTTAAAATCAGGATGTGTCAGTCCTATAACTTTGTTCTTTTTCAAAATGGTTTTGTTTACCATTACCATTAGCATTACTTTTTCCAGGCCGTTTACCCTTCCGTATGAATGTGGTGACTGGCTTTTCCATTTCTGCAAAGAAGGCTGTTGGAATTTTGATTGAATTGCATGGAATCTGTATATTGCATCGGGTAGAAATGATATCTTAATGATATTTAGTCTTCTTATCTATGAACAAGGGAATGTCATCTCTTATATGATTGATTTTTTAAAATGACAGATGGGATTGATAAATTTTAAGTATGTGAGTGAGTCGTAAAGCTGGTCATCCCTAATAGCAGATTAGCTAGAATTATACTGCTGATAATGAAACAGGGATAGAGCTAAAGAACTTTGGTTTTTCTCCCTTTTAAGTTTTTAACATTTACTGATGTGTTATTTACTGTAGGCATTAAGGCTAGAATAAAGCACTTTTCCTTTCACAAAATCTCCAGAACCATACAGTGAGTATAGTGTTACTGCTGGCCTCAAACCTACAAGAGGCAATTTTATCGTCTTATATGATTTTTGTCTTTTAAGGCAGTCCTTCTCTGACACCCAAATTTACACTGATTACCCCTCTGGAGTTCTTTATTTCTCTTTGATGGAGAGAGGAGTTGTTTGTCCTTTCCTGCTTTTCCCACCTGCCTTTTCAGGTTTTCTTCCCTCCTATCTTTTTGGTATTTTTAAGAACCACTTCACAAAATGCCAAGCTTCATTTTTCTCTACTCACCCAATTTCAGTTCCTGCAGTGATTGCCGTATGCACCAACCTGTTTGATGTGCAGCTGCTGCCCATCACAGGTGTGGCCTGGGGAAGGGATTAGGGAAATGTGGATCAAACTTTAATGTCGTACAGACATCTGGGGAATCTTGTGGCAATTTTACAGATTCTGATTCTAACAAGCTCCTGGGCCCACAATTGAAGTAGCAAAGCTCTCCCAGTGGTTCTCCACCTTGGCGGCACATTGGAATCCCCTGGGGGCTCTTTACTGAAAAAACAGTGCTTGGACCCTACCCCATCTGTTGTGCCTCAATTGATCGTGGGTGGTCTGTGGGCAGTGATCAGAGTGCACCAGGTGAACCTAATCTGTAGCCAGGGTGGAGACCCCCTGAGAGGAGGAAAGCATCTCTCCTACAGTGGCTCCCTGAAACTAAGCCTCATGCTGCCCCCTGAGATGTGTTTCTAACTGAATGGATATAGACCATTAGAGTGGTTAAGAGTGAGACACTGCATCCAGACGTCCTGTCCTGGAATCCCACTCTCATGCTTATTGGCTGTATGATCGTAGACAATTTAATGAGTCTCTCTGTGCCTTAGTTTCCTCATCTTTAAAATGGGGAGAAGAAGCTAGGTTCTATGAAGAGGTTATTGTGAGTTAAAATAGATCAGGTGCTTAGAACAGTGTATTAGTTATCTATTGTTGGGTAGATAATTACCCCCAAACTTAGTGGCATAACCAACAAGCATTTATTATCTCACAGTTTCTGTGGGTCAGGAATTTGGGAGCAGTGTGGCTGGTGGGTCTGGCTCAGGATGTCTCAGGAGGTTGCAGTGAAGCGGTCAGCTGGGGCTGTACATGTCTTGATGGGGGAGGGACTGGAGGAATTGTCTACTTCCAAAATAGCTCATTCAAATGGATGGTGGTCAGAGGCCTCAGTTTCTCAACACCTGTGCATCTCCATAGGGCTGCCTGATGACCTTACAGTATGACAGCTGGTTTTGCCCAGAGTGAGTGATCAAAGAGAGAGAGAAGGGAGAAAGCCACAAAGCTTTTTTATGACCTACTTTCAGAAGTAACACATTATCATTTCTGCCTTATTCTATTTGTTAGAATCGAGTCACTAGGACTGGCTGACACTCAAGGGAAGAATTAAGCTCCATCTCTTGAAAGGCGTAATATCAAAGGATGTGTAGGCACATTTAGAAACCACCACAGTTTTTGGCTTATGGTAAGCATGATGCTAAATATTAGCTATTTTCTTTAGCGGGTTTCACATCCTCATCTGAAAATGCTTAGTGGTGCCATGCTATCTTGTAAATCACTCGTCCCCAAAAGAACTTTTTGTGATGATGGAAATGTTCTATCTCTGCCTCTGTCCAATAGACTGGCCAAAAGCCAGACCAGTGGTGTGGGCCTTACCTGGGAGTGTGCTAAAAGTGCAGGATCTTGGGCTACATTTCAGACCTACTGCAGCCAAGTCTTAATGAGATTCCCACAGTGACTCTTATGCACATTAAAGTTGTAGGAGCACTGGGTTATAGTCTAAAGTTTTGAAACTGATTTATAGCCTTAACAACCTGCAGCTCCCCTTTTTCCAAATCCCTCCCTACCACCTCCCCCCACCCAATTGGTGTCTCCTGAAATGGAGCCTTTCTCTGAACGGTTGCTTCTGGCTAGAGGGTCTTTTCTTACCTTGATATGGCAACCCTACTCATTCTCCAAGACCAGCTCATATGTCACCTCTTCTATGACTTTTCCTTTATCTCATTCAAGCAGTAATGGTTCCATCTCTTGTATTCCCAGAGAACTTTATTTGCATGTTCATGATAATATTTCCTTATTGTAATATAGTTATGTGTTTTATCTGAGTTGTTTGAGGTTGGGACTGCATCTTGTTTTATTTTTCCCTTGTTTGTAACTAGCAAATGCCTCTCTGATCCCAAACCTTTGGATTTTAGAAAGCTACTATGGTAGCTATGTTAAATGGCTCTTAACATTGAAGTAGCGATCTGTAATCCAATACAGTACTATTTCTGTAGAAAGCATTTGAATATTAGTATTAAGTGGGCCAAATAAAGACCATTTGTTAATAATCTCACATAATTTGAGCTCAGATTTTGCCACCAAATGGGTTATAACAAAACTTTGTTTTCTGAACTATAGGGATTTCAGAGTTGTGGGCAAGAAAAGAGATTGTGGACCTGTTGTTGCTTGAAACTTTAAAAAGAAATTTAAATCAAATTAGATTTTTAAAGCAAAATTAAAAAGCCAGAAAGAAAACCAGTTTACAGTTTAGGTCCAGATCAATTATGCTGCTTTTTGTTTGTTTTGTTTTTGTAGTGAATGGGAGCCTCAAAGGAAAGAAATGCTATGGGTGGCCAAGGGAGTCCTTGGGGTGATTCCTGCCCAGCAGGGGTCCTGACACCTGGCTGCATGTTTGAGTCACCTGGGGAACTTTTAAAATTCCTGATGTGCAGGCCACAGCCTATGACAATAAAATCAGAATAATCTCTAAATTGCAAGCCAGCCACTAGAAGTCCTTAAATCTCCCCAGATGATTCCAATGTGCAATCAACTTTGAGAACCACTGTTCTCCATAATTTTCTTTAGCAAATTAGATTTTCACTTATTAATGTAAAAGCTACATTTAAACATCGAAGATTTATTAAGAATACACATGTCAAAAGCCCACACCCTCACGTGGCATTCTTCTTTCTGGATGCCCTGGGTAGCCTGGTCGCTCTACCCTTTTCCCCAGGCACCGCTGGTTACCATGGAAATGGCCACTCTGCCAGCTCAGGGATTGCAGAATGTTGTCACTGTGTAAAACAAAGAACAGGGATTTACAATTTGGCTAAATTGCTGTTATTGGCCAATGGTCTTAATTTCTTGGCATTTTCTGATGCGTTCCTAGGATTGTGTGTAACACAAGCATGACATAGCCAGGCAGTGGCAATTTGACCCCAAGGCTGCTCCAGGTCCACCCAAAAGCAGCTGGCCTGGCCTCTTCCAGCTTGCTGGACTCCACCATCTGGTTGTGTCATAGGCTCAGCCCTCAGTTCTTTGGGATCTGTATAATTGAGTCACTCTGGAAACAGATTGGGATTTCCCAGGTCAGGGATGAGCTGCCTCTGCTATTCCCCAGATGAACGGCACCCTGATTCCTTTTTTCTGCTGATCCCCCTATAGGAAACCCACAGTGGGGTGGGGGGATGCCTGTGCATCAGGGACAGACAGTGGAGAACTGGGGGCCTTAACTGGGACCCTATCTGAGGCTGACAATGTTCCTGCTTCCTACTGTACAAGAGTCCTTTTGAATGAAATCCTGAATCTTCTCTTGTTTGGGAGGCAGGTGGTTGGGATTTACTTTTATTTTCAGTTGATCCTAAATGGGGTAAACTGGCACAGGTGGTCCAAAGGGGAGGTTCATTTTCAAAGTTTAGAAACGAGGCAGAAGATAGGGGAGATGGACAATGCTTTAAATAAAACACCATCTATGGGTCCCAATATCCATAGGAATAACATCGATTCTGTATATTATCATTAGTCCTAAAATAGCACCTTATTACCTTTTTTTTTAAAAGCACTGTCCCTACCATTCTAGAATGTGCCAAAAAGTTCACATTGGCCCTTTCAGTCCTAAAATTTAATAATTATCTCCAGAATCTTCATTTTTAAATAAATTTCTATACAAGCTCTTAAGTATATACCCTGCGAGTACATAAGTATGTCCCATTTATTAAATCTTAATCCTGGATGCAAATCATTTTCTCTTTCTACTCTCCCTTTTGTTTGAGGGTACCAAAACTTTGTAAGAACGAATTCAAAGTAGGAAGAGGATTGAGTTTTTTAATTCTTTCTCAGGTGCTGATTTAATCCCATGTTGGTCCTGTAATTTGCAGATATCATAACACAGGCTATTAGTCTATAAAATTCACATTAAAGGGAACCTGACATATATTCGATTCAATGCCTGAGGTTTCAAAAGGCACTGGAGAATAATAATATACCTTGTAATCTATTTTCTCACATTGTGGTCATAAAATTAAAAGTTCGAGTCTGGGCACCTGGGGTCCTCTGGTGGTTTGTGGCTTTGTACATCACTCATCAGAAATCTCCACTCATGCCAACCACGTGAAGTGAGAGGGTTTAAAGCAGTCGGGGCCAAACTGCTTGAATAGTGACTTAGCAGGACACTTGTCTAGCTAAAAATATTGCACATGTGAAACAAACACATGCATTTTACTCTCTCTTCCACCTGTAGACGAAGACTTCCAAATTTTTGTCGGATCCAGAATCCTTCCTTATCTCCAGATACATGTCCATCACTCTGCCTGTTGGCATCTTTACCTGAACGTTAGATGCAAGTATCTAAAACTGAACATGTCCCACAATGAACTCACAATCCTTCCTCTACTCTTCCCAACATCCAGACATTTGAGAATCCCTTATATCCCTCCACCTCCCTGAGAAACCGTATTTATTAAGTGACTATACAAGAGAATAGGAAATAGTCTCTGTTATTCTAAACTTTGACAAATTGGTTTTCAAAATAGTTGCACCAATTTGCATTGGCATCAATTTTCATTTGTAGCAATGTAAGAATTTCTGTTTTCCCATATGCTGTACAACATTTGCCATGTGAGGTTTATATTTTTGCCAATTCGATGATTGTGGAATAGTAACTCATTGTGCTTTCATTTTATATTTCCCTAAATATCAGTGAGATTGTGGATAATTTTGTGTGTTTATTAGATATTATTTTTTCCTCCTAATATAGTTTGCCTGTTTTTTTAATGGTTTGCTTCTGTGTTTTTTGGTGCAAGTACTTAATATATTCTGGGGACTAATCAATTGCTGGTGTTATGTAGGGAATATAACTTTTCCCCGACTGCAGCTTGCCATTTCTCTTTTAATTCTCACTTTAATTGCAGATGAATTTTAAATTTTAATGTAATAAGTTAAAATTTTTATTTTATTTTATAGATTGCAATTTTGTATAAAAATATGTAAAAAAAAGTCTTGTATAAAAAAATCCTTCCCTACCTTCAAGTCTTGAAAACAATCTCCTACATTTTTTTTCTAGCTTTTAAAAAAGTTTCAGGTCTTGTATTTATCTGTCTTTAATTAAACAGAATTCATTTTTGTATGAGGTAGAAATTTAATCTGATTTTTAAAAAAATATGGACAACTAATTATCTCAGAAATTATGGAACAGTCTGTCATTTTCTCATTGAATTGAATGAGATGCAATGAAATGCAATGCCATTTCTATCAAACATTAATTTTCTCTGTACATGTGGATCCATTTCTGGACTATTTTGAACCATTAGTCAATTTATCTATTTTATATCAGCCACATTTTCTAAATTTCTGTAACTTCAATATGAATTTTGATATTTAGTAAGGCAAATTTCTCTACCTTACACTTCAGATATTTCTTGATTATTGTTGGGCTTTTTCTGTTCTTTGAAAATTTCAGAATCTGTATATTAGGTATGGTGAAAACTTACAGATTAATTTGGGGTCTTATCATTTTTTTTGGCATAAAAAATTTTTTTATTAATAAAACCAATGAACATACAACACAAACATTCTTAATGCACGAACATTCCATACTTGGTGTGCAATCAATGGCTGACAAGATCATTGCATAGTTGTATATTCATCACCATGATCATTTCTCAGAACATTTACATCACTCCAGAAAAAGAAATAAAAAGAAAAAAGAAAAAACTCATACATACCATATGGGGTCTTATCATTTTAAAAACTGAGGCTTCTTATCAATGACTATTGTATATTATTAAAATATCATGTTTTCTAATGCTATTACCGCTACATAAAAATGTGCGGGACTGATTTTGTAGATTGATCCTATTTCTGGCAACCTTCCTAAACTTTCTTACTAATTATAATAAATTGTATGCACATTTTTTGGATTCTCTCCCACGGTAGTTGTACTGATTAGTAAAATATTCATAAATTCTTTGATACTTCTCTCTTCAAGAGGCAGAACTTAAACCTTCTCCCCTTGAGTGTGGGCTGGACTTAGTTACTTGCTTCTAACAAATAGAGGAAAAGTGGAAGAAACTGTGTTATTTTCAGGATTGGGTGATAAAACACTGCAATGTCCATTTTGGCCTTTCTCTGTCTCTTTTTGTCTGTCTCTGTCCTCTAATTTTCTCCTTATCGCTCCATGATTTCAAGATTGTGCTAAACTAGTAAGAAGTGCTAAGAATCATTTTGAATTCCTCTATTTTTCTGGAATAACTTATATGTATAATATAGGATTAAATATTCCTTGACTATTTGTACAACTTGTATAAAAATTATCATCAGCAGATTTTTTTTTTAAACTGATGATTTAGTTTCTTTACTGGTAATAGGACTCTTCTTGTTTCTACTTTCTTCTTGGGTTTGTTTTGCTATGTTAAATTTTTTCCAGCAAATGCCCATTTCATCTAACTTTTCAAATTTATTTGCATAAAATTTTACATGATTTTGTGATTATTTTAATCTTTGCTATACCCACAGTTATGCCATCTCTTTCATTCTTAAATTATTTAATCATAAATTCTCTCCTTTTCCTCATCAGTCATTCTATTTTATGATCGTTTTGAAATTTCACAAGTTTCTGTTCTTTGCTTAATTATTTCCTTCCTGCTACTATAGATTTGTTGTTTGTTTTTTCCTTGACTTAAAATGGATACTTAGCATCTTACTTTTTTAACTTTTTCTTTTCTAAAATAAGTAATTATAGCCAAGGAAATAATTCTCTTCAAGGAAATAATTCTCTTCAATTACAATGGATGAACCCCACAAACTTTGGAATGTAGTATTCTTATTGTTTTTTAATTCAAGTATTTTTACATTTTCACTGTAATTTCTTCTTAAATCAATGGATTATTAAGAAATATGTTTTAAAATAATCAAATTGTGTTTTAGTTCTCCTTTTCTTATATATTGCTACTTAATCATATTATGGCCAGAGAATATGATCTGTATGATACAGAAGCTTTAAAATTTCCTGAAAATTGCTCTAGGGCCTGGTATATGATAAATTTTTGTAAATGTTCCACATTACATTATATAAATGAGTTTTTAATAACTGTTGGATATGGGCATCTCCTATGTCTATTAAATCAAGCTTGTTGACTGTGTTCTTTATATATTCTGTATGCTTACTGTCCTTTTTTCTGCATTGTTTACTTGTTACTGAGACATGCATTAAAATTTCCCTTTTTTTCCTTGTTTTTCTTCCATGTTTTGCTTGACATATTCTAGGGCTTTGTTTTTAGGTGTATGCATATAATTTGCTGGTAAGGGTAAATGTTTTATCATCATCTCTTTGTCTTTGATAATGCTTTTGTATAAAAGCTTATTCCAGCTGATATTAATATTGGTATACCAGCTTTCCTTTGATTGACTTTTACTTGAACTGTCTACATCATTTAACTCTCAATCTTTCTGATTCCTTATACATTAAGTACACCTTTTGTAAATGGCAGATAGTTGGATCCAACCTGACAAACATCTTTTAATGGGCACGTTTAGTCCAATAGCATTAAATATGGTCACTAACATATTTGATTTATTTCTCCCATATCACTTGGTATTTTGAATTTGAACAGATTTTTCCTTGCTGTCCTTTTCTGTTTTTCTTGCCCTCTTTTCAATTAATTAAAACTTTTATGACATTTTTCTTTACTCTGCAAATTTTAGATTCTATTTCTTTTAATGGATATCATTAAAATAATAACATGCATGCTTAAGGTCTAAAGTTAATACCACACAATTCAGGAATCTTACAACTGTAATCACCCCATCATCTTGCCTTTTATTGTTTTCCAGTATTTTATTTCTATTTTGTCTTTTTAACTCCAACTTAGACTTTACAGTAGTATATTTTATACAGTTTCTGTGTGTAGAGACATATGTTTAGCAATTTGTACCATTTCATCCTGCATCTCAGACTCTTCTTCTTGGATCATTTTCCTTTTTCTTGGGGTATCGTCCTTCAGAGAAGGCTTAAAAGTAGTAAATTATCTCAGTTTTGATCTTGTGAAAAACATTTACTCTTGAATAAAAATTTATCCAGCTATAGAATAGGGTAAAATTATTTTTCTCTTAGTATTTTGATATTCTTCTAATTTGCATCATTGCTACTGATACATTAACTTGTAATCAAATTATTTTTCTTAGGTAGATAACTTTTAAAAATCTAATTCGATTTTTCAGTTTCCTCAGGATACCAGAAAGTGTGACCATTTCCTACGTGAGGTGGAGGGGGAAGTGTTGGGGGATTGAGGAGAAACGGAAGTGTAAGAAATAGTTTAATAGTCTTCAGGGACAGTGAGCCTGCGACTGAATTAGGGAACCCCCACCTGAGAGCCGGTATACCAGAGGCTCACGTGAAGTTCAAGTGAGATTACTCGGCATGTTGTATCTTTTCCTTCCCCTATGTTGAGCAGCTCAAAAATAGTTTCAGGGTAAGTGAAGAACTGGATCCAACAAGAGCTGAGGTTTTGCCGAGTGAGTTTCTTAAAACACACACACACACACACACACATGAGATTACCCAAACAATTAAAAATCGCAAGAGAAACAGGGACTGGAAAGTGTGATTTCATAGGTAGTTGAGGGTTGTTAAAGGAATGTGGGGTAGGATGAAAAATACTAAAATCAGTGAAGTGTGGGTCCCAGTGGGGTTAATGGATTGTTCTAATTAAAGATACTAGAAAGTATGAGCTAGAAAAATAAGTGGGTGAAAATGAGGTGCTTGGAAGTGAGATTATCTGAAAATCAGGTTTTTTCTATCTCTGTGTTAATACAGATGATTTCAATTATTATAACTGTGTAATATCTTGTTAACTTTTTGGAATGAGTTCCTTTTCTTATTCTTCTTTTTCAGAATTGTCTTGGCTATTTTTGTGTTTTGAACCTCAAAAAATAAAATTTATGATCAGATTGCCAAGCCCTTTGAGAAACACTGGTAGGGATTTTGTTTGGAGTAATAGATCAGTTTGGAGGAGAAATGACTTCTTTCGATGTTAAATATTCCCATCCAAAGTATTCCCTTTAATGTAGGTCATCTGCTCCAGCCTTTTGTTATATTTAGTAATTTTCCCCATAAAGTACTTTAAACTCTTTTGCTAGTTTTTCTCTTCCTAGGTACATTATAGTTTGTTGTTATTCCGATTGGTATCCTCTCCCCTCCAACCCCACCCCTATCAGTTGTTCTCCAGGGTTCTTTCTGGTCTTTAAGAAGACTGTTGATTTTTGTGTATTGGTGTAGTGTCCAGCGATTTTTAATTGTTTGGGTAATCTCATGTGTTTACTGGATAGGCAATCCTATGTGATGTGATCCTACTTCTTATTTACATCTCTTATTTATTTTCCTTATCTTATGCTACTCAGTAATCTAGATTGAAGTTGAATAGAGGCAATGATTACAGTATTCCATGCTTTTTCCGTGAGTATTAAAGGCAATGTTGCTAATCTGTCTCAATAAGAATGATGCTTGTTGTAGGTTTTCTGTATTATTTCATTTTTGTTTTTGTAGATACCCATTATTAAGACCTAAGTTTGACTCTCAAATGTCCAAATATCAGTAACTGTAGTTTTTTTTTGTACTGTTCAAACTTTTAATCTTCTGTCCAGAGGTTAGACCTCACAGTGAGTGTTCTCAGTTCCCAGACGAAAAGGGCACTTCTAATCTCATCATAAATGATCTTCCTGCTTTCAGTTTGGCACCTCATTCCTGCCCTTTGCTATGCCTGTTCTCCCGGTTGTAAGCCCATCTAGCACAACTTTTCCAGGGTGTAAATCTGTCTTTTGCAAGGGTTGCGAGACCCTGCATGTTTGGATGGGGCACAGTTTCTTATGCAGAATTTCAACCGAACTTCCTCTTTTTCAGTGCTAGGTCCCACCAGGCTTTCAGAGGTACTTGCTACCTCTACTTCAGGTCCTTCTGGGTTTCTGCTATGTGAGTCAGATGCTTTGTATTGCTTACCCCCCATGCCCACCCCCACCTCCTGCAGGCTGGCTGCTAGTTGTCATTCTTCTCTGTTCTGTTCTTACCACATATCTGCCTGCTTTTCTTCTTCCAAAACTTTTGGACACTTTTCATTTTTTTTTTTTTAACGTTTCTTTAGTCTTTGTGGGTTTATTCTCTTTTAAATTCCTTTTTGGGACTTTAAAGGGGAGTAAGGATAAATAATTGGGCTGAACTGTTGTGTTTACTGAGAAGTCCTTATCTTTTTTAACCTTTTTCTTTCATATTTTCTCTGCCATTTATGTCATCATATCTCTTGTGAATAGCATATAGCTGGATTAAAATCCAATCTGGGAATCTTTGTTTTAAATGTCAAATTTAATCCATTTACAATTATTGTGAATATATAATACTTGAATTTATTTCCATCTTCTTACCTTATAATTTTGTCTACTGTGGTATTTATCTTTCTCTTTTTTCCTGATATTTAGTTTATTGATGGAATTTCCTTTATTTCCTGCTTTGTCCTATATATTAGTTTGGAAATTATGATTCTAGTTCTATGGTTTTAAGACTTACACTTAAGTTTTAAACCTGTATACTTGTTTTAACCAGGTCTAAAGCTAATCAACATTTCTACCTTTATCCTGATTAATACAGACCCCTTAGAATTATTAACTCTATCAGCTCTGATTACTATCCTCTCCCACCTTTCATGTTTCTATTGTCTTATATTTAGCCCTACATTTTCTACATTCCTAAAATTGCCCTTGTTATTAATGGTATTACTATTATTATTTTACAGTCACTGTTTATCTAACAGTTTCTTTGCTCACAGTTGCTTCTTGCATCTATCATCTTCCTTCTAGATTCAGTTCTCTCATTATGGAAGAACACGCTTTAGTAGTTTTAAAAGTGAGTCATTGATGGATATTTTGGCTGTTTCCATCTCTTTGCAATTGTAAATAATGCTGCTATAAACATTGGTGTGCAAATGTCCATTTGTGTCCTTGCCCTTATGTCCTTTGAGTAGATACCTAGCAATGGTATTGCCGGGTCATATGGCAATTCTGTATTTTTGAGGAACTGCAAAACTGCCTTCCACAGCAGTTGCACCGTTTGACATTCCCATCAACAGTGGATAAGTGTGCCACTTTCTCCACATCCTCTCCAGCACTTGTCATTTTCTGTTTTATTGATAATGGCCATTCTGATGGGTGTAAGATGATATCTCATTGTGGTTTTGATTGGCATTTCTCTAATGGCCAGGGAAGTTGAGCATCTCTTCATGTGTCTTTTAGCCATTTGTATTTCCTCTTCTGAGAAGTGTCTGTTCAAGTCTTTTGCCCATTTTGTAATTGGGTTGTCTGTCTTTTTGTTGTTGAGTTGAATAATCTCTTTATAAATTCTGGATACTAGACCTTTATCTGATATGTCGTTTCCAAATATTGTCTCCCATTGTGTAGGCTGTCTTTTTACTTTCTTGATGAAGTTCTTTGATGTGCAAAAGTGTTTAATTTTGAGGAGTTCCCATTTCTTTCTTTCTTTCTTCAGTGCTCTTGCTTTGGATGTAAGGTGTATAAAACCGCCTCCAAGTATAAGATTTATAAGATTTATTAAAAAAAAAAAGTGAGTCTTTGAGTCATGCATTGTTTTAGACTTTAAGTAACTAAAAATAGATTTATTTCACTTCCATTTAAAAATATTTGTTAGCTAATGTTTTAGTTTGCTAATGCTGCTGGAATGCAGTATACCAATCTAAGGCCTTAAAAATGTCCAAACTAAGGCATCTAGCAAAAGATACCTTGACTCCAAAAAAAGGCTGAATGGCATCCAGGATTTCTCTATCAACTGGGAAAGCACCTGGCTGGCATCTGAGGTCCTTGCTCCTGATTGATTACTTTGTGCTTCTGATTCCAGTGACTTCCTTTCTAAACAATCTAGGTGATTACTTTGCTGCTCCGGGGTAAAACTCTGGGTTTCATCTCTTAGCTTAGCATCTCATGGGAAGGCAGATGGCAATGTCTGCTGGGCTCCTCTGCTCCTGGGTTTCATTGCTTTCAGCTCCTGGTTCTACTGGCCTCCTCCCTGAGCTTCTGTCTGTCACCAAGCATCTCCAAATGTCTGCATTTAAGCTTTCTCCTAAATGTTCCCCTGTGTTGGCTCTTTTAAGGACTCCAGTAAACTAATCAAGACCTACCTTGAATGGGTGGAGTCAACATTTCCATCTACTCAAAAAGCCACACCCACAGTTGGGTATGCCACATCTCCACGGAAGTAATCTAATTGAAAGGTCATGCCCACAACTGGGTATTACATGTCCATGAAAACAACCTAATCAAAAGATCCACCCTACAGTACGGAATCAGCATTAGAAGAACAAGGCTTTTCTTGGGTATATTACAGTTTCAAACCAGCACCGCTGGTGATGAAGGTTTAAGGCCATGGTTAGTTCTTTCAACACTTAAAGATATTTTTCAATGTCTTCTAATACTTACTGTTACTCAGGAAAAGTTTTCCAGTTCATTTCTAGGTAGTTTTCCCCATTTTTCTTTGTCTTTTTTTTTTTTTATCTCCAGATGTATTAAAATATATCTAAGTATGAATTTATTTTTATTTTTTATGTTTGCAAGTTTGTGTGCTTCTTTAGTATGAAGATTCATGCCTTACATCAATTCCGTAAAATCCTCAGCCATTATCTTCTCAAATATCACCTCTGTTCTCTATTTCTATAGTTCCAGCTGTATGTAAGTTAACGCTTCTCATTCTGCCCTGTCTTTCAATTCCTCTCATCTTTTATACTTAACTCTGGATAATTCTCTTTGCTTTGTCTTATAGGATAATAATTCTTTTTTTTTAATTTAAGCAATATGTATTTTAACTCATTGTTGAGATTTAATTTCAATGTCATTTGTTCTTTTTTCAAATTGTTTACCTCTTTTATCCCTCAAAGAATTCTATTCTCTCATTATAGGTTCCATTTCTTCTCTTAGCTCTTTATTAAAAAGTTCTGATTTTATAATCTTTCTCAGATTATTCTGTTATCTCAAGTTTTTGATATGATACATATTCCAATTTGTTGGAACTTCTGACTTTGATAGTGGATTTTTTTTTATGTGACATGTAATTTTTGAATGTGAGTTCATCTTCATCAACATTTAGAAATTTTGTACGTGCTTGTTATGTGCAGCCTATGTGCTTTTCTTCTCTCCTACCTTAAGTTTTAGATTAATCAATCAACTTGGAATTCTGGTATCACTTGACTGGCATAAACTCTAGAATTGTTCAGGTTTGACAATTTACTATCTCATGGGATTTTCTTTTATTTCTCTCAAAATTTTAGTGAAGTCATCTAAAGTTCTTTGATCCTCATGATGCTAAAAACTGATTTTTGCTAGTTTTTCTTTCACAAAAGGAATAGCATTTTCACTATCCCCTTTTGTGCAGGTATTTTGGAGATACATTGCCTGATCTGTGCCCCAACTCATAACTTTGTCTTCTCATAGGTATTAAGATCCTGTCATCCAGCTGTGAATGTGTATTAAGGATTTTGCTACAGCCCTGCTATCAGCACATGTACTTACTCCTCTTCTTACATCTGTAGATTTCCTTTTCTTTTCTTCTTTCCTCCCTCCCTCCCTTCCTTCATTTTTGTTTGTTTTAACTTTTTTGATTGTATAATATAACATATATACAAAGCAAAGAAAGAAAAAAGCAATAGTTTTAAAGCACTCTTCAACAAGTAGTTACAGGACAGATCCCAGAGTTTGTCATGGGCTACCTTATCATCATCTCAGATTTTTCCTTCTAGCTGCTCCAGAATGTTGGAGGCCAGAAGGAATAAGTATTTTTGTATTATCACAATCTACTTTCTCTCTCTCTCTCTCTCTTTTTTTTTTTGTGAAAATAGCATGTATACAAAAAAGGAATAAATTTCAAAGCACAGTACAACAATTAGATGTAGAACAGATTTCAGAATTTGGTATGGGTTACAATTCCACAATTTTAGGATTTTACTTCCAGCTGCTCTGAGATACTGGAGACTAAAAGGAATATCAGTTTAATGATTTAGCAATCCTATTCATTTGTCTTCCTTCATTTATTCCTTCTTTCTTTTTTAAAAAAATTTATCCACATGTTTTTGTATCAACGGTGGGATGGAATCTGCATTTGGTTTAGTTGCTGAAACTTGAAATAAAAAATCAAGACAGCACACTGTTAATTAAAATATATTCTATCCTCATGATGGAAAATCTATAAAATATCAAAGTTGGTGGATCTAATTATTCTTGCCTGTGTCTGAGTATTACTGATGGGTCAGAATGTATGAGTTATAAAATAGTAAGTGACATGATTAATATCTTAATTTTATAAAATTTATATTTTGCCTTCATTTAAGCAAAATCACTGTTTTTAATTTTCGAAAAATTTGAATTTATTGACTGAAGTGATCTAAAATGTAATTGCATTAATATATAAATTTAAATATTTTCACTTAAATGTAAATAAAAATAAATGTAAAACCTCGTTTGGGTGCACGGATGGTTCAGTGGTAGAATGTTCGCCTTCCATGCAGGAGACCCAGGTTTGATTCCTGGACCATGCACCACCCCCCCACCCCCCCACCAAAAATAAACAAACACACATAGCAATAAAGATAAATGTAGGGTGGGCCATGGTGGCTCAGCAGGCAGAGTTCTCTACTGCCATGCCAGAGATGCGGGTTTGATTCCCAGTGCCTTCCCATGTTAAAAATCAATCAATCAATCAATTAATTAAAAAAATGTAAAACATTCCAAAACTAAAATGTTATTCATTTTGTTTTCAAAAATTATTTTTCTTCTAAATTATGGAAAAATCCTCTATTAAAATTAGTAGTCAAACATAAACTACAATTAATGGATATATTTGTATTTAATTTGTAAAATTTTAATGTTAATTTTATTAAAAGTTTTTATATAAAGAAGACTTTTTAAGTTCTAGAATCAATCCCTGTCCAGCTGTCAATGAAAAATATCTGTATAAATTTCATTTACGTATATCTACGTATTCAAGAGTAGTATAAATTAATATTGAAAAATTTTCCTCATTGCCTGTATTAGTTCATGAATACCCCCCTGGGATGACAAATTAGTTTTGGAGATGCAAAACAAAAACAAAAATAACATGAGAAATTATTCTTCATTATGGATGAATCTATTGCATTCATATTTTTATACCATAAGCTACATTTGCACTCAAGCCTGAGGAATGTAGAGACTTGCCTACATGAAGGGGAAAGAATGACTAGTTTTTATTTTTAAAGTTTCTATTTTAAAATTCTTTAGCTTATTTCAGGCAGCATTAAACTTGAATCTTCTAGTGATGGCTTTTTCTGGTTTTATTGTGGTGTTTCCTATTTTATCTATTTGAGGACTGACAAATATTTAATTTCTTTTCACAAATAACGAACAATAGAATTATTTAGGTGTTAATAGATATGTATAGCTAGAGATGCATAGTTATCTGCTTCACTCTTTTTTTTTTTCATATTAGCTGCAGTTGGAATTTGAAGAGAAACAAAGCTGAAGACCTTATAGTCAACATAGGAGCAGGATACATCAGTTTTTCTTTTAAAAATTCAGAATTTCTCCCATAGTCCCTTAAGTGTGTTATTAACTCTCTTGGCATGTTACACAGCAAAATGAAAGTATTTATAAATGTGGCTACTTCTTTTAACAAGTTCCAATAACTGCTTCCTAAACCTTGTGTTTTTATATCAATTACATACAGTAAGCAATGAAATCAACCAGAGAGAACTGCAGGGGCCAACTTGGGATATTCATGTTAAATGAGGATTATTGCCTGCCAAAAGCAAAATGTGGATATAATTTTATAACACCATTTTATAATTAAAGTCATAAGTGAGGTTTCCTGCCATTGTTTAAAAATGTGTCATGATACATTTAAATCAAAGATATGGGCAAAGAAAAGTCTGCAAAGTAACAGATGAAGGCAACTGAGGTGGTACAGAAACATGGCCCAGTACAGAAAAGAAACACGTGCAAACAATTTTAGTGAAATAATCACATTTATTGTATATGGAGTTCTGTTTTAGAATCCATAACCACTTAGAAATGGTTTTCATTCATGTCAGATTGAGGTTAACTTGTTGGTACTGTCTATCTATAGAGAGGTTTTTACCAGCAAGGAAATTTAATACATGGATTTAATGATGAGACGATGTCTTCTGGCTAAACACCTACTAAACAAAGTCCCTTAAAACTGAAGTATGTGACTAAAGCATTTGGGAGTTTACAGTAGCTAGCATTGCCAGATCTAAAAACAAAGGCCATTCACTTAAATTTGAATTTCAGATAGCAATGAATACTTTTCAAGTGTAAGTATGTCTCAAATATTGCATGGGACATACTTACGCTAAAAAAATGATTTGTTGTTTATCTGAAATTCAAATTTAAATGGGAATCCTGGCTTTTTCTTGCAACCCTAAAAGTAGTAAAAATACAAATTTTGGCAACAGATTTTCTATTTTTCAGTGAAATACTTGAAGGAGTAAAATCTAAGTGATCAGTTAAATACTTGAAGGAGTACAATCTAAGTGATCAGAGCAGAGAATAAGGTTAGCAGTGTTGCACTGTCAGTCCATTAAAATTTTGAGGTTCACAGCTATGTGAATGAAAGACAATATTTGCTTAGTGATGAGGAAGATTTTTGCTTTGCTATTGAATATAATCCATTTAAAATAACTTCTTTCCAAAGGAGATGCATTGATTCACATACATGCATAGATGTAATCATTAGGACAGTCTTGGTTTTAGTAAGTCATGTTCATCTAATGTGAAGGCAGTTCCCCATGTAGCAATTCATTCATCTTATCTCTAATACAAGCCATGTGTTTCACATTGGAGTTGAAAAGACATTAATCAGAATCTCCCCCTTCACCCAGTCCACAGGGCTACAAGGTCCCCAATTACATCTCAAATGTCAAGATGCGGGGAAACGGATAAGAACATTCAAAGCCTCGCACTTGTAATTCATACTGTTGTTAGAATCACTGTGGAGTATGTTGGGGGTGGGGAGACATGAGTTGTAACACAAAGCCTAGTCAGTGGAAGGGGCTGAAGGGCTGAATCTGCTTTTCCTTTGTAGACAAAACTCCCCTTGAATCAATGAGAAGGCTGGAATTGGTATCCGAACTTCTTTATATCTTGATTGTCCCTTAAGAGTAAGGGGGAGGTGTACTCACCTATGACTTGATTTCCTTATTATAGCAACTTTGACTCCACAGAGGAGCCACTTGGAGCTTTTAAAACTCCCCATGCCCAAGCTAAATCCAAGACCAGTTAAATTACAATCTCTGGGGCTGGGACTGAAGCATTATTTGTTATTAAAACTCCCCAGGTGATGCCCCTATGCAACCAAGGTTGAACCCGGAAATTCTGACTATAGACATGGAAACACCTCCTGACGAGATATAAATTGATCTCTAACAATTTATCATGCTATATTTGGCAGCTACTCTATGATTATAAAACTTTGCTAGCTCATTATCCATCACCATTGTCATCATTATGATCATCTGAGCACTTATGCTCTTGGAGGAAAAATCGATGTTAAACAATTAAACAGCTTGTAATAAGATGTTAACATTTAAAAATGGATGAAATGTGCCAGGTGCCCTCTGTAGAGGACATTTAGCCACACTGTAAATAGTGGGTCTCAAAGTGCAGTCCAAGAACCAGTAGCAGCTGCACGTATCAAGTGCCAGAAATGCAAGTTCTCAGGCCCCACCCAAGCCCTCCTGAATCAGAAACTCTGAGGGTGGAATTCAGCAATCTGCCTTTTTAAAAACCTGCAGGTGATTCTCACGCATGCTCAAGTTTGAGGCTATAAAATATATCCTCGAATATTGATTGACAGATTCCCACAATGATACAATGAAATGATTGTTATGCATTTTCACTCATTAAAAATAATACGTACTTTCACCTTTGATCTATCTTGTAATTGAAAGGTAATATAAATGAATGTTTCACAATCCCAAGTTGGATGAGTTTTTGTTGCCAATTTTGAATTTTTTTTATTGCTTTTAGATAATATGGCATAGATATTTAGTTTTTGGATTTAATTGAAAATTTCCTTGAGGCCATAAGACTAATTTTGCAATGTTTTATGCGCTTTTGGTAAGCATATATATTCTTTGTTGCATATGTGTATTTGTATCTACTAATTCAGACTTGAAAATTCAGCTATTTCTTTATTGTTGTGCTTGATTTATTCATTTCTGATATAGAGGTATGAAAGACTTCCACCACATCTGCTGTTGCTGATCCTTATCTTTCCAAAATTTTGGTTTCATATGCTTCAAAACTATATTCTTACCTAATAATCAATGAATTGTATCTCTTCTTGAACACTTACCAGCATAGCACTTTCCTTGTATGTGATGGATTGCTTTTCTCTTGCTGCTTTCAAGATCCTCTCTTTCTCTTTGACCTCTGACATTCTGACTACTAAGTGTCTTGGAGAACATCTATTTGGATCTAGTCTCTTTGGGGTACGCTGCACTTCTTGGGTCTGTAATTTTAGGTCTTTCGTAAGAGTTGGGAAATTTTCAGTGATAATTTCTTCCATTAGTTTTTCTCCTCCTTTTCCCTTCTCTTCTCCTTCTGGGACACCCACAACACGTATATTTGTGCGCTTCATATTATCCTTCAATTCCCTGAGTCCCTGCTCATATTTTTCCATTCTTTTCCCTATAGTTTCTGTTTCTTT
>PVIY010013576.1:0-58808 GCA_004026745.1 Myrmecophaga tridactyla
GGGGGGTAGGGTGGTGTCACCATTCTCTCACTTGGGTCTAGTTGGTGCCCTGCCTCCCTGAAGAAGGCAATAAATGCTTCTTAAAGGAGCGAACAAGTAAATGAATGGAGAATTTTACCGCTCTACACCTAAGTAGACTTTTTTTTTAATGAGAGAAGTTGTGTGTTTACATTAAAATGATGCATAAAATACAGGGTTTCCATATGCTACCCAATTATTAACATTTGTTACAGTTAATGAAAGCGCATTTTTCATGGCTTAATTTAGGGTTCACTGTATAGTGCAGTTCCTTGGATTTTTTTTTTCAATTTTATTCTGGTAACGTGTCTACAATCTAAGATTCCCCCCTTTAACCACATTCAAATATATAACTCAGTGCTGTTAATTGGTTCACAATATTGTGCTAACATTACCACAATCCATTACCGAAACTTTTCAATCTTCCCAAATAAAAATTCTGTATACTATAACCTTAACTCTCTATTTCTACAACCTCCCTAAACTCTGGTAATCTAAATTCTACATTCTGACTCTATGAGTTTGCTTATTCTGATTATTTCCTATCCGTGAGCTCAACAATATTTGTTCTTTAGTGCCTGGCTTGTTTCACTCAACATGAAATAAGATTCATCTATGTTGTCACAAGTATCAGGACTTCATTCCTTTTTACTGTTAAATAATACTCCATTGTTTGTACATACCACGTTTGTTTATCCATTCATCACCCGATGGGCACTTGGGTTGCTTCCATTTTTTAGCAAATGTAAACAATGCTACTGTGTGCAACTATCTATTTCAGTTCCTACTTTCAGTTCTTTTGGATATATACCTAGAAGTGGGATTGCAGGGTCATGTGGTAATTCTCAACTTAACATTCTGAGAAACTTCCAAATTGTCTTCCACAGAAATTATGCAATATTACATTCCCACCAGCAATGAATAAGTGTTCCTATTTCTCCATATCCTTTCTAACACTTGGAATTTTCCTTTTTTTTTCAATAGTAGCCATACAAGTGGGTGTGAAATGGTATCTCATTGTGTTTTGATTTGCATTTCCCTAATGGCTAATGATTTTGAGAATCTTTTCATATACTTTCTGGTTATTTGTATATTTTCTCTGGAGAATTATCTGTCCAGTTCTTTTGCTCATTTTTCAGTTGGGTTGTTTTGTTATTAGATATGTAGTTTCCAAAGTAGGTTATTTTACTTTCAAGATAAAGTCCTTTTATATGCAAAACTTTTCAATTTTGATGATATCCCATTTATTTATTTTGCCCGTGCTTTGGGTGTAAGTCTAAAAAACCCTTGACTAGCATAAGGTCCTGAAGGTGCGTCCTATGATTTCTTCTCAGAAGTTTATAGTTCTGGCTCTTACATTTAGGTCTTTGATCCAATTTAAGTTGATTTTTGTATATGGCATGAGATAAAGATCCACCTTCATTATTCTGTAAATGGAGATCCACATTTCCCAGCAGTATTTGTGGAAGAGACTGTTCTTTCCAAATTGAATGGTGTTTGCCCCCTTATTAAAAATCAGTTGGCTATAAACTTGAGGATTGATTTCTGACCTCCCAATTAAATCCCATTGGTCCCTATCTCTTTCCCTGTGCCATTTCCATGTTTTTGATTACTGTGACTTTGTAATAAGTTTTAAGATCAAGAAGTGTGAGTCCTCCAATTTCATTTTTCTTTTCAAGATTGCTTTGGCTACTCGGGCCCCCTTAACCTCCGTATAAATTTGATAACTGGCTTCTTCATTTCTGCAAAGAAGGTTTTAGGAATTTTTATTGGTATCATGTTGAATCTGTAAATTGCTTGGGGTAGAACTGACATCTTAACAATTTTTAGGGGAAGATGGTGGAATAGATAGGCTGAGTTCACCCTTGTTCTGTGGAATGACTGGAGAAAGGACAGAATGACCAGGACAGCAGATCCAGTGACCAGAGAGGGTCTTCTACATTGTATAGGGAGGACCTGGATGAAAACGTAGAGACATTATGACTGAGAGGATGGGGTGAGACCAGACCTGAGGCAAGCTGTGATGTGCACGCTGGAGCTGGTGCAGAAGGAGAGGCATATTCCCACACTCCCACCTCTACATCAGTTTAGGTGATCTTCCCTCTCAGCTCCGGAGCCAGGAGCTCCCCTGTGGAGACCAAGAAGCCAGCAGTCTTGGTTTACATTTGCACAGAGACCTTGCTGCCGGGGCACAGTGCGTGCCCCCTACCCCTGAGGCAGGCCACTGTGGGTGCCTGGTTTGGGCAGAGACTGCAGGGCCCTCCCTTCAAGAAGAGGCAGGAGACACAGGGCAGACCAATCTGACAATTGGCCAGTAAAAGAGGCACTCCGGATCCCACTACCTGTACTTTTTCTCCACAGGGGCCCAGAGCACTCACAGTATGAATGGGCAGAGAGGCAGGAATGAGAGAGTGAGCCATGCTATGTCACCAGGCACTCTTGGGCTGGCTGTGGGCAGGGATAATTGAAACTCTCAGCCCCACAGCCCAAGTTATTCCGTGTGGAAGCCTGTGAATCACCAGACCCATCGTAAATAAAAGTGGATTCTCCACTGAGGTGTATAGTGCCCACCCACCGTGCCCCACCCCTGGGGTTGGCTGCTTTCAGCATGCATTACCTGCAGCCTTTACTGGATTTGCACCTGGTCTCAATTCTATCCAGCCTGCTGACTGAATCAGGAAGAGGCAGGGAAGAAGGAGCCCAAGCGCACCATCTGCTGGAAAGACAGGGAAAGTGCACTCAAGTAAACTGACTTTCTCCCTAGCTTTTAACAGATCTTCAGTTAGTGTTGTACCTCCTGCCTGAGATCCTGGCCTTAATGTTGTGGGGAATTACTGATAAATGAAGTGCAAAAGGAGACCTTCAATGAAGCCTAAGCAAATTCAAAATCTTAGCCAACTGAGGGAAATCAACTTTCAAAATAATCTTATCAAGATAATCAAATGCCTAGGAATGGACAAAAAATCACTAAGCTTCTAAAGATGCAAGAAAATATGGCCAAGCCAAATGACCAATGAAAATGACAGAGGAGACACAGAATTTGGAACAACTAATCCAAGATGTTCATACAAATCTCCTAAATAATTTCAATGGGTTGGCTAAAGACAGAAAGGTTATTAAGATGACACTAGAAGAGCATAAAGAAGATTTGAAAGAATAAATAGAAAAATAGGAGATTTTACAGAAATAAAAGGTACTGTAGATCAAATTAAAAATATATTAGAGGGCGGGCAATGGTGACTCATGGCAGAATTCTTGCCTGCCATGCTGGAGACCCGAGTTCGATTCCCGGAGCCTGCCCATGCCAAATATATATATATAAATTAGAACACTCAACAATATTTAGTCTTCTAATCCATGAACACAGAATGTCCTTCCATTTATTTAGGTCTTTAATTTTTCTAGCAATGCTTTGTACTGTTCTGTGTATAAATCCCTTACATCCTAGGTTAGATTTGTTCCTAAATATTTGCTTCTTTTTGTTGAAATTGTAAATGGAATTTTTTTTTCTTGATTTCCTCCTCAGATTATTTATTGCTAATGTGTAGAAACACTACTGATTGGGGGATCTTGTATCCCACCACATTGCTAAATTCATTCATTAGCGCCAGAGCTTTATTGTGGATTTTTCAGTATTTTTTGTGTAGAGGATCATGTCATCTGCAAAAAGTGAAAGTTTTACTTCTTCCTTTCCAATTTGGAAGCCTTTTATTTCTTTTTCTTCTTAATTGCTCTGACAAGAATTTCTAGTACAGTGTTGAATGACAGTGGTGACAATTAACATCCTTGTCTTGTTTCTGAACTTAGAGGGAGAGCATTCAGTCTTTCAACATTAAGTATAATGTTAGCTGTGGGCTTTTTATGTATGCTCTCTAACATGTTGAGGAAGTTTGTTTCTCTTCCCAGTTTTCTAATTTTTTTTTATCAAGAAGCAGTGCTGGATTTTGTCAAATGCCATTTCTGCTTCAACTGAGATAATCATGTGGTTTTTCCCCTGTCTTCTGTTAATGTGGTATATTATATTAATTGATTTTCTTCTGTTGTACCACCCTTGCATACCTGGGATAAGTCCCGCTTGATCATGGTGTATAATTCTTTTAATGTGCTATTGGATTCAGTTTGCTGGTTGTTCTAGTTTGCTAGCTGCCAGAATGCAAACACCGGAGATGGATTGGCTTTCACTAAAAGGGGATTTATTGATTTAACTTATAGTTCTTCAGAGGAAAAGCAGCTAACTTTCAACTGAGGTTCTTTCTTACACGGAAAGGCACAGGGCAATCTCTGCTGGCCTTCTCTCCAGGCCTCTGGGTTGCAACACTTTTCCCTGGGGTGATTCCTTTCTGCATCTCCAAAGGCCTGGGCTGAGCTGCGAGTGCTGAGATGAGGCATGCTGAGCTGCTTGGGCTGTGCTACGTTGAGCTCTCTCATTTAAGCTCCCAGCCAATTAAATCAAACATCATTCATGCAGCAGGCACGCCTCCTAGCTGACTGCAGATGTAATTAGCAACAGATGAAGTTCATATGCCATTGGCTCATGTCCACAGCAAAAGAACTAGGCACCTTCACCTGGCCAAGTTGACACCTGAACCTAACTACCACACTGGTATTTTGTTGAGGATTTTTGCATCTATATTTATAAAGGATATTGGTGTGTAATTTTCTTTTCTTGTGATATCTTTATCTGGCTTGGGTATGAGGGTGATATCCGTGTCATGGAGTAAGTTAGGGAGTGTTCCCTCCTCTTCAATTTTTTGGAAGACTTTGAGAAGAATTGGTATTAATTATTCTTGGAATTTTTGGTAAAATTTACCATTGAAACCATTTGCCTGGGCATTTCTTTTTTGGAAGGTTTTTATTGATCGATTCAATGTCTTACTAATTATTGATTTGTTGAGCTATACTCTTTCTTCTTGAGTTAGTGCAGATAGCTTGTGTTTTTCTAGGAATTTGTCTATTTCATCTAGTTTATCTAATTTGTTGGCTTACGGTTTTTCATTTTATTCTCTCATAGTCCTTTTTAATTCAGTGGGGTTGGTACTAATGTCCCCCTTTTCATTTCTGATTTCAGTTATTTGTGTTCTCTTTTTGTCAGTCCAGCTTAAGGTTTGTCAGTAGTATTCATCTCTTCAAAAAACCAACTTTTGGTTTTGGTGATTCTATTGTTCATTTGTTTGTTTTATTCTCTATTTCATTTATTTCCACTCAAATCTGTTATTTCCTCCCTTCTGCTCACTTGGGTTTAATTTGTTCTTTTTCTAGTTCTTCCAGTTTTGACCATAAGTCGCTGATCGGCCTGCTGAGCCTCCGTGGCCTGCCCTGAAATCTTTCTTCTTTTTTAATGCAAGCAATTAATGCTATAAATTTTCTGGTCAGCACTGCCTTTCCTGAATAGAGAGAGCAATTTACTGGTATTTACCATAATTTACCAGCTTCTTCCTCCTGCTCTTTCCTGGATGCTACAGAGTTTTCTGCTGGACTCCAGGGTTTCAAAATAGTTGATTCAGACAGTTCTTGCCTGTTTAATAGTTATTCTCATGGAGGGACTGACTCCTGGAGCTTCCTACTCCTCCATCTTCCCACAATTGCCCCCCAACTAGGCATTTTAAACTTCAAGGAGACAGAAGTCCTGACCTGGATATGTGTTTTTGTAAATTAAAGTCACAAACATATGCAGCTTAGTGTAAATAAATTGGATTCACAATTTCCGGTGTCAGATCAGCACCAAAGTTGCCTAAGGCCCACAACTATGTTATTCAGGACTTTTAGACTTAGGTTTTAGATATACCGTTTAAAGGCCAGGAATGCTCAGGAACGGAAACCTCCCTGGGCCACAGCTGATCTATAAATTAAGAATAATAAAACATACTTCTGGGATTATTATGAGGATTAATTGAGATCATGTACTCTACAACACTCTACATAGCCCTCTGATATGTTCAGTAATATATGTTTGATAACTATCATTAGTATTACTACTGATCTAGGAGGTGATAAAAACCAAATGCAAAATTTAAAATGTCTATCTTTTCCTCTAAGGATGACCTTAGTACTCTTGCAAGTGTGCTGTTATCACAAGGCTTCTTCTGTCCCTCTTTCCTACACCTCCAGTCTCGCACCACCCCTCCTACACACATAAGCATTAGGATCTTGGATTTTCTCAGAGCTATAGAACTGGATTTCCTGGAGGGGTTCCAGGAGGGTTCTAAGACCAAGCTCTTCATTAACACATATGTATTTTATGAAGTCAAAGGTAGTTTGACAAAGATAGTTCTACTACCTCTTTTTTCTTCTTGCCCTTCTCTCAATACCTTGAGGCCATCCTTTCACTTTCTCCAAAAATTCTCCCTCCTGCTCCACACATGAAGCAGCATTGTAGTGAGTGGCATCAGTTGGAACTGGGAAGGAATCTCTCCACCTAGGACTTTCAGAACTGTAAAACATGGAGAATACACTTATGTTATGGCATTGGGAGAGAACTGATGATCCAGTATGTGAATGAAGTCTCCGGAACATAGAAGGTATTTCATAAATGTAAAGTATTGATTAGTTTTTTAATAAGCATTTACTGAGCATCTATTTTATTATAGGTGCTACAAGAGTGAGGGAAACAAACACATAAGATGAAGTTTCCTGCCCTTAGAAGGTGTTTAAGCTCTAGTGGATGAGACAGGCATGTACATAAATGTACTCCAATCTGAGGCAGAGGGATTGGAAGGACATGAGATGTGGCTAAATATGAAATTAGGAAACCTCAAGTTCCGAATTGGGGCAGTGGTATTGAAGTATGGACTACTTTAATTCATTATAATTATAAATGTCATTTTCCTCTAAATATTATGTGCATACCTTCCCACAGCCACTGCTAAAAATTAATGAATAATTTTGGAAACAAACAGAGCCATTTGATGTAGGATTCAGCACCTTAATAAGGTGACTCCAAATGCTTGCTTATACTCATAATAATATGTGTATTATGTCTTTGCAAAAGAGCCATAATTGATAAGTTAACATTGTATATCTTGCGATGCATGTCTAACAAGGAAAGTTCACACATTGGGGTAGATTGTTGCTTTAATGGCCTCCAGTGAATCTCACCTCCTGACACCCAAGCCCTTGTGTAATACCCTTCCACAATGACCCTGGCCTTGCTTTGGCCACGAGGACATTAATAAACATGACACAAGTAGACGTGTTTGATGAGCACTTGTATCTTGCTCTCTTGGAATGCTGCCCTGAGAGTGCAGTAAATAAAACTGGTCCAAAGTCCCTGAAAATGGAAGACCCCAGGGGTAGAGATACTTGCTTAATATCCCAGCTGCACCAGCCTCCAGCCAACTCGCTGAGCCCAGGAGAGGCAAGTGGAAACCACCCAACCATCCCAAGAATTGTGAGAAATAAAATGGTGATTGTTGTAAGTCACTATATTTGTTATATAGTAATAGATAACTGATACACATATTACACATTTCTACAGTTACAAGTTTAGTGAAATTCACCCAAGTCAGTACTCTCACTAGTGTTTCCTGTCATGCCGCACTCAATTGCTATGACTATTACCTAAACTGAGCAAAGTTTCATACTTCATGGAAATTCCCTCTTTCAGAGTTTTTTTTTTTTAATTCGTTACAGAGCCTAGTACTGCATAAAATCCTTTTGCAGTCAATATGACAGTGGGCTGGCTTTTTAGGGTTGAGTCTGATTACTTCTTCCAGCAGTAAAACTCTCTTGGCTTTATTTTAAGTTCTTTAACGATGGGTACCTTGCCCAATCTGACAAGAGAATGGGAAATACCTGTTTAATGGGGATGGGATTTTCTTTTTGGGCAATGAAAATGTTTTGGAACTAGACAGAGATGGTATTTTACAACATTGTAAATGTACTAAATTCCACACTTCAAGATGTTTAATTTTATATTTGGTGAATTTCACTTCAATAATTTTTTCAGTCCTTCCCATGCTCAAAATAGGTCTACAACTTGCCTTTGCATAGAATCCAAAGCCTTACTATGGCACCATAGTCCCAGGAGATCTGGCACAGCCTCCTCAACAGAGGTGCTGGTTCTGCTCTGCCCTCCCTCAGCACACTCCAGCCCTACTGGCTTTCTTCCTGTTCCTGAAGTCAGCATACTGTTTTCTACTCCAAGCCCTTTGCCCATGCTCTTCCTTCTAGTAACACACACTCTTCACTTTGCTAAATCCTATTTACCAGAACCCACTAGAGTTCTTTGGCTGTAAGCAAGAGTAAGCAATTCAGGGAATAATATAAACAAAAAAAGAATCTAGTGGGCAAATGGATAGTTCATTGTCTCTTGGGCAAAGTTTTAGAGAGGAAAAGAACCAGGATGGCTCAGGAGTTTAGGTAGGACAAACCAATCAGGGGCAGCTGCTGGAACGGTCAACCCCGATTTTTTTTCTGTCAAGTTTCCAAGCCCTAGAATAAAGTTGGTGTGGCCTTTTTGATCACATGCCCACCCCTTGACCATAAGAGGACAGCACACTTAAACCAAAGCACCTAAAGAAGATCATCAGGTTACTGTTAAAACAGACAAAGGAAGAGTGAATTGTAGATGAAAAAAACAACACATGTCCACTGTTCCCTCTCAGACCTTAGCTTGGTTAACTTAGTTTACCCACTACTGTATACTCATCACCTAGAATAGGGATTGGTACATAATAGACTCTCAATAAATATTTAGTGAATGATTCAATGAACAAACAAATGAATGAATGGAAAGAATATAGGTCTTTTGATTCTTCTGACTCAGTCCATATAACATTAATATTGTAGGAATGGGTGAGAACAGACAAAGACAAAATGGTGAGGACAGACTGTAGAAGATAAGCTATGCTGGGTTCTTCTTTGATACTATAAAAAGAAAGGATAAGGATGCACACTCAGGATAAATGAGAAACACTACCTTGTGTATCAGAGATGAGCCATGTTGTACTGTGCCGTTCTGTTCTATGTTGTACCATTCTTGTGGGATAAATTATATAAGCAGCAAGACAAGGGGACAGGGTCTAGACTGTGAAGTCATCATGCCACAGAGTATTTGCAGAAATAGGAACCCTCAAAACTGAAATTGAATCTATGGCCAGTCCACATCAGCCAGGATGTGAGGTCAACAATATATGTTCATAATCTGCTCTCCTGGTCCCCGTTCATGCTCAACTGCGTATTCTCTAAAGCAGAGGTCCCAGACTCTCATCTGCTGACATCCACAAGTCCATGTAAAGGGTTTCGCAGCTCAGGAGCAAACAAGAATAATAAGAGCAATTTAAAGCTAAATGTATTCAATTTTTCTATCAATAAATATTTGTGATAGCTGAGGGGTTTTTAAGGGTTTTTCTTTTTTTTGAAAAATAAAAACTTGGCAATCTCAGTTTCTCCTAAATTTTTTTTCCTTCAATGTTACCGGTCCATGAAATGTAAAAGCCTGGGAATCACCACTTTACAGTCTCGGAGACCTGGGCAATCCCTGCAAGGGCTCAGCAGACTCAGTAAACCATCACTAAATCAACCATTGTTTTGTGGTTATGCTGCTGCTGCTGCTGTTGTTTTAATCATGTAGACGAAGATCCAGCCTGTTTCTTTCTTTGCCCCATACCTAGTTGGCAGTCATTCTAGCTCCACTGGTTAGAACATGGCACTAAAGAGGTTCACTCCCAGGACTACGTCTGTGGCTGTGGGTTGGGCTGGGCGGGGGGAGCTGGGCCTTGGCTCTGGAGATATCTTTTCAGGAACAAAGCCCTGGACTTGAAATCCGGTCAATGAGTGTGTGTGTGCATGCATGGGTGGTGGAGAGGGCCTCCACAGGTCACCAACACTGTTCCACCCACCGCAGGGGAGCTACTTAACACTAAGAGGAAATTCTATTTTTAACCCCTGTTTTACAAAAGGGAAACTGAAACTCGCAAATAAGTAGTTCACTAAAACTTGGCTGAATACAGAGGCCAAATCCTTAACCTCTTTAATATATTCCTCCCTTTATAGGTGCTCAGTTACTGTTAGTTGAAGTTAAATCTAGAAAGGAATTCTCAGACACCAACATTATAGAAAGACTCTTCTAGAACTAGGAAAGGAGTGAAATTTACCTTTCCTAGGCTGAGAGGGGAAAATACCCATCTTCTTGTGATTTGAGAAGTAATATAGCTTTAGTCCTGTATATTTACATTTCTACCAGAAGCTAGTCTACCTATTTTACTTAGCCAGAATTTGGATTTCTCAGAGAAAGCTGCTGCATAAGTATCAAGTATTACAATAAAAATGTCTTATTCTCACTAGTAGTAATATTATATATATATTTTTTTTAAGCAGTCTTGCCTATTTTCATAAAGTTGCAGAATCCTATATAAGGAAAGAACTTAACTTCTCTGTTTTCATTTATGCAAAGGCACTGAAGCACTAATGAAAAGTTCCACCAAAATCTTCATGCTCACTGCCTCTGGTTTCCTGAAATTTCCTTCAGCTAAAGGAATGGAAAGAATCCGTACCCTACCCCCACTGCCATCAACCAAAGCATGCTCTTAAGTCAAGAACACCAATGGATTCTTTAAACTTAATTCCTTCACAACTTTCTCCCTGCTGGCAGATGTTAAGTTTCTATTTCAGGAGAAATAAGAGCTTCATTAACTTGCCTGTCTTCATGCTGGTCTAACTCCTTTCAGGCTTTCAGGTTTTGCTTTAGAAGTAAGATCACACTGAAACCACAGCTCCCCAGAGTCCCATTAAAGGCAGAACCTTCTGCATGCTTAAAACTTGAGCAGGGGAAATCTACCTTTTTTCCACAGGTTGTAAATAGTCCACTGCAACTTTTCAATTGCAAACTAAAAAGCAACATTTCTGATTACCTGCATTCTCAGACCCAGAACCCTCAAGATCCTCGTCTGTGACACATGTACCAACTGTCCCTTCTGGTCTGGCACATTTTTTACAGCACAAGGTATTTCCTATCAACTATGTTCTTATTCCCAACTGAGCATCCCCATTATCAGAAAACAACAGAACAGTTTCTAGTCTGTAATTAACTATCCAATCACTGGATATGTACTTACTGAACACCGAGTATATACAGGCTGTGTTGAGCTTTGTGCACAGATAGGCAAGCAAAGAAGACACAATCCTTTCTTTCCCAGAGAAGCTTACAAGCCAGCAAAGAGAAAAATAAATATATAATTACAAATAATGTTAAATGTCCTAAAGAAAGGAATAAGGTACTATGAGAAAATTGAATAGAGGGACCTAATTTTTAAATTGAGAGGTCAGGGAAGACCTAGAAATCTGGAAGTGGCGTTAAGCCAAGTTCTGAAGGATAAATGGGTTTTATTAGCCCAGGGAGGAGCCCTGTGGTCTTGGCTCTCCTCACCCAAGATTTCTGTCTCTCTTGGATGATGACCAGAACAAGTGGTGCAACTTCTCAACACCTCACTGCTTTCCTCTCTCAGGTACTGGCTCAGTGCAAGGACTTCCCAGACTCTTCCACAGAAACTTTCTTGACCGCTCAACCCACACTCTGCTCTTTGAGCTCCTGGCTTCCTTCAGCTGCAGCACTTAGGTTAGCATTGCAGGTAAATGGTTTACCTGGTTCCTGCACGTGTGCAGTCTCTTCACCCAAGCTGTACACTCCAAGAGAGCAGACAACTCTATAATATTCTCCTTTTATAATGCTCACAGTGCCTAGAAGACAGCACGATTCATAGTCACTGCTCAATGAGCACCTATTTAATGGGATTGAATTTCACTCAGCATTTAGTAGTGTGTCAAACATCAGATGTGAAATAAGAGCCGAATTGGACAAAGTAAGCTGTGCTTCAAGAGTACAAAGATTAGAACATGGCTTCAAGAGCATAGGTGCAGACACGCTTCCTGAAACTTCTAAGAGTCTGAAATTTAACTGTGTAATTCACAGAGCATTGTTGACTCTATAATCCAGTTTCTCAGTTCTAAGACTCCTCAACTGTAAGATGCAACACTGATTTAACAACAGTTTAATTTTCTTGAGGGAAGGTGGCAGGGTGATTGCTGCTTTCAATATATACACATACTGAGAATCATATTCTGTTTTTAGAAACATTAAAATTTCCCCCCTGAAGGTGCTTTTTTTTTAATAATTAAGAAAATTTAGTACTTATCACCACTTTTCATGGGGCTTAAAGTAAACTTTGTTTTCTCTTTTCCCTGCCTCATATACACACTATTTACTTTCAGTGAGAGCACCACAAATTCCTTTTGGAAAATTACTCTTCCTCATTTGATAGTCACCAAAGTGACCAGCTTTCCTGTAGTGAAAAGATGGGCTCTGACCCCAGCTAGACCACTCAGACATTTGAACAATGCACATGGGGTTGAAAGTCTTGCCATAGATCCAACTTCTGATTCTCGATGTGTTGTACGGACAGATTGTCCAATAGTTCTGCTATGAAGACCCTCTAAAACTGCCTGGTTCCAGATTCAGAGTCTGCTGTTTACAACTGTAGTATCTAAATGGGACAATGTCCTTGACTCTCGAACTGGAGTTCTTAAACTGGGGCGGGGTGGGGGTAGTCCAGACATGAAGAAAGTTCATGAATGGTGTGGTAGTTAGGTTCAGGTGTCAACTTGGCTAGGTGAAGGTGCCTAGTTCTGTTGCTGTGGACATGAGCCAATGGCATGTGAATCTCATCTGTTGCTGATTACATCTGCAGTCGGCTAGGAGGAGTGCCTGCTGCAATGAATGAGGTTTGATTTAATTGGCTGGAAGCTTAAATGAGAGAGGTCAACACAGCACAGCCCAAGCAGCTCAGCATACCTCATCTCAGCACTCGCAGCTCAGCCCAGGCCTTTGGATATGCAGAAAGAAATCACCCTGGGAAAAGGTGTTGGAACCAAAGACCTGGAGAGAAGGCCAGGAACCCAGAGGCCTGGAGAGAAGGCCAGCAGAGATAGCCCTGTGCCTTCCCATGTAAGAAAGAACCTCAGCTGAAAGTTAGCTGCCTTTCCCCTGAAAAACTATACATTTTTAACTAAATAAATCCCCTTTTATTAAAAGCCAATCCATCTCTGGTGTGTTGCATGCCGGCAACTAGCAAATTAGAACAATGATCATCAGGAATCCACAAACATGATAGAGTTTTTATATCTATATAGATAAGTGCATTTTTTTTCTGGTGACATAGTATATCAACAGCTTTTGGTCAAATCCTCAAAGGGAGGATCCAGGGTTGAAAATAGGTTATAAACCACTTACCCCAGAGCAGAGTTGTTAACCAGCATCCATGAAGGAACTTGGATGGGGAAAAACTATATCTTTATTTATATTAGCTTCCTTCAATTACAAATGTAGGCAACAAACCACAGTATTAATAGCAATTCCTGTTACTTTGCCACCAATGGAAATCAGATATTTTCATATCACATTATAGCATTACAGATATCTAAAAACATAATTTACAACTATCACTACTTCAAAATAACAGTGGTTATTAAATAGCTAGATCTTGTTATTCAACATGTTATAAGGAAGCATACATGATACGTTTTTTTAATATATATTTTATAACTACATGGCAACACAATGGTTTCCTTTGTAATCCTATATTATTCAAAACTTTATTTTGAGAAGAGGTACTTTGCCAGACTGCCAAAGGGTCCTTGGAACAAAAAGGTTAGTAGCCCTTTGTGATGGTTAGGTTCTGGTGTCAACCTGGCCAGGTGATGGGGCCCAGTTGCCTGGTCAAGCAAGCATTGGCCTAACCATTGTTGCAAGGATATTTCGTGACTGGTTTATTGAATCATCAGTCAGTTGATTGCAGCTATGGCTGATCACATTTACCATCAGCTAAGGGCGTGTCTCCCGCAAATGAGATAATCCAGTCAGTTGGGTTTGATCCAATCAGTTGAAGACTTAGGGGAGAAGAGAGAATTTTTACTGGTTCTTCAGCCAACAAGCCTCTCCTGTGGAGTTCATCGAGACATTTCATTGGAGTTGCCAGCCTCTCATCCTGCCGTATGGATTTGGGACTCTTGCATTCCCATGGTTGCGTGAGACACTTTTATAAATCTTATATTTACAAATAACCCTGTTGGTTCTGTTTCTCTAGAGAACTTGAATAGTACACCCCTAGTTTAGGAAAACCTTGGTGGGACTAAGTTCCCCAGCTTGCCAATATACCTTCTACAAAACTAGGTTACATTGGGTAGTTTTCCTTTCAAAAACTTACGTGGAAAAAAATATGGATAAAAAAATAAACAAATAATAGTGAGGGATATGGGGTAAAATAAATTGGGTATATGGAAATACTAGTGGTCAATGAGAAGGAGGGGTAAGGGGTATGGATGTATGAGTTTTTTCTTTTTATTTCTTTTTCTGGAGTGATGCAAATGTTCTAAAGAATGATCATGGTGATGAGTACACAACTATGTGATGATATTGTGAGCCACTGATTGTACACCATGTATGGACTGTGTATGTGAAGATTTGTCAATAAAGATATTTAAAAACAAAAACAAAAAAACTTACCTGGTCCTTCCTGACATTTTGGCTTCTAGCTTGCAACGTTTGTAGTCTTCCAAGCAGCAGGCATTGTTTATGGTCCAGAAAAACACATATGCTTATATGAGCCATAAGAAAAGACTCAAAAACAAAAATAAAAAGACTCAGAATAGGTAGATCCATAGAGACAGGAAGCAGGTTAGTGTTTGCTGGTTTCTGGGGGGAGAGGTGAATGGGAGGTGACTACTTACTGGGTACAGCCTTTCCACAGGGGTGGAGAAACTGTTTTGGAACCAGATAGAGCTGATGGTTGGTTGCAAAACATTGTGAATGTACTACAAGCCACTGAACTGTACACTTTTAAATGGTTAATTTTATGTTATGTGGATTTTACCTCAATAAAAATAAAATTACATTGAATTTAATTAAATAACTAGAAAGAGGAAACTCTATTCCAAATTCATCTGGGAATTATTCAGGTCTTACTTAGAGGAATAAATAAGAAAGATCCTGCTGTTTTATGGTTTTTGTTTTCCTCTTTCCTTCTCCCCCATCCTCCTGCTGAAGTTGCTTGTGTACACTGCAATTTTAGATCATTTATGAAATTACTAATGTGTATTAAATTCTAGTTTGGACTTGTGTATATTAAAAGACACCACTAAATACTTATCTGACAAGCTATATTTTAAACCTCAATCTAGGTTTTACTGTACCTAGATGCATTTTTATAAACCTACTAAATTTTAGCCAGAGTGAAAAATGGCTGGTAATGATGATTGATAAGAAGGGGTAGGGTGTCTTATTTTCTATCCCACACATTCCACTCCAACTTGGGGGACTAAGAATTGGCAGCCTGTGCTGGTTTAAAAGGATGCATGTACCCGAGAAAAGCCATGTTTTTATCTTAATCCCATTTTGTAAAGTCAGCGGTTTCTTCTAACCCCTATTCAATACTGTATGTTTGAAACTGCAATAAGATCATCTCCCTGGAGATGTGACTCAATCAAGAGTGTTTTTTAAACTTCATTAGGTGACAACATGTCTCCACCCATTCGGGTGGGTCTTGATTAGTTTATGGGAAACCTATAAAAGAGGAAACATTTTAGAGAAAGCTGGAGATTTGGCGAGAGCAGAGAATGCAGCAGCACCAAAAAAGCAGAGAGTCCACGAGCCAGTGACCTTTGGAGATGAAGAAGGAAAATGCTTTCCCGAGAGCTTCATGAAACAGGAAGCCAGGAGAGAAAGCTAGCAGATGATGTCATGTTCACAATGTGCCCTTCCAGGTGAGAGAGAAGCTCTGACTGTGTTCACCATGTGCCTTCTCACTTGAGAGGAAACCCTGAACTTCATCGGCCTTCTTGAACCAAGGTATTTTTCCTGGATGTCTTAGATTGGACATTTCTATAGACTTGGTTTAATTGGAACATCTTCTCAGCCTTAGAACTGTAAACTAGCAACTTATTAAATTCCCCTTTTAAAAGCCATTCCATTTCTGGTATATTGGATTTCAACAGCTAGCAAACTAGAATACAGCCCCTACTGCCTAATGGCTGTAGAGTGCTTTCAGGGAAAGATTTCAAGCCTGATCTGTCTAACTTAAGCAGGCTCTGAGAAACCATTGAACGTGTTCGCATTCCAGTAATTTGCCTGGCATCCAGGACCTAAGCATATGCCATTAAATCTTTCAGTCCTTGCCCACCCTCTGTCAGAACAGGCTTGGATTGAGCTTCTACAAGCCCCTCTCACATACTTCTGAATAAATCCCAATCTGCAAGACTTTTGAGATTTCTTTCCTGCTCACGAACCCTTGCAGCTCCATTCAGCCTGAAGGATAATGTTTAAGCACCTCAGCTCAGGAATGAGAGGACTGACATTTTTTCAGGGCCTTGACAGTGCCAGGCACTGGTTTAGGACTTCCATTTGAAATATTTCATTTACTTATCAACTAGACTTGCCCAAAGTGAGATCTGGTCTTTGCTCTCAGGCAAGTAATCGCTAAACCCTTGGAGAGTCATTCCTGATAGAAGAGTTATTGTTTGCCTGGGGGTTTTGTGCCCTACCAGAAAGTCTAACAATGTGCTTTTTGGTGGGGGCTTTGTGTAATGGGATATTAGCTCAAACTCCAGGGGTTCTGGAGACTGATGTCAGTTGTGTGGATAATCGACAATGGTACCCAAAATAAAGCCTGGATACCAAGGTGATCTTCCCTGATTGGCTGTACTCCAGCATATTGTCACACATTCATCCAGTAAAGTAACATTGTCCATAATTCCACGGGGAGACAACAAATGGAAAGTTCAAGTTTGGAGCTCTCCTAACCTCTACCCCATATGCCTCTTCCCTTGGATGACTTTAATCTGTATCCTTTAGCCATAGTTAGCTGTAAATGAAAGGATATCAGCTTTCAATGAGTTCTGTGAGTATATCTAGAAAATTATCAAACCTAAGGATGGTCATGGACACACCTGAACTTCCACTTGCTCTAATAAGGGAGGGTAGTCTTGTGGACTATAACTTTTTAGTGGTACTACAATGTTTTATTATACCCATGTGGGGGATGAGGAAACTAAGTGCAGGGTCATACAAAGGCACACAACTGGACAATCCTTCACCACATTTCCCTACTCCCTTCTTCAATTTTTTCCCTACCACTTCAGTATTCTGTTTCAGCCAGGTTTTTCTACTCACTGTCCCCACAATGCCACATCTTGTCCACAAGCTATCTCCACCTAGAATGTCTCTCCCCTAAACATCCCAAAACCTACCCATTCTTCAAGGTTTGGTTCCAGTTACACTTTCTCCAAGTTTTCTCTGTCCCCAGTGTTCTCTCCCTTCTCTGAATTCCCCTTCAGTATACCACTACTCAATGAACATATATGGCTGTCACCTGGAGTTAAGCAAATGTCTTGCCTCTCCCATTAAACAATAATGGAGGTCATGACTATGTCTATTCATGTTTGTATATATTGCAGTACCTAGAAGGATTGAGAGATGGAGATTGCTTAGTTCTCTCAATCAACAAGAGATTGATTTATGCAAGTGAAAGCATTGAGCCTATTTCCCAATTTGGGTACTTCTTTTTTTCCCTGGGAAAGTCTGATAAGTCTCTCTAGCCTGCTCCACATAAGTAAGCCTGGACTCACTCAGACTTCTTCCCTGCTACACCATCTCTCCCAGATTCAGTCTAACTCCTTTGTAACTGGAAGATGAAAAGAACTTTATTCCTTTACATGTCCAATGACATCACCTTTTTCTGACAGGTACTTTTGGGAAAAGTCATTGCAAATGAAGGATGGCTGCTTATTTAGAGAGTGAGCAGGTTGTGCCCTCTTCCCAGGTGCCTGAAGTCTGCTGAGAGGATGAAATGTAGATTCTGTTGGCAGGTAAAAGGATTTTGATGGCATTATGCACAGACAGGAGAGGACAGGGCCTGGGGATGAGGGAATGGATGGAAGGCATAGCTGCCTGTAGCATGTGATTTCAGGGATACTCTAAGACTGCATAGTCTCCAGCCATGTCCCTTTGAGTTCATAATCATTTCTTCTTTTTTTCTCCCTTGTTCAAAACTCCCATGGTTTTACTTCTATGTTTTTAAATAATGTGGTAGCTATTATTTTGCAATATATATTAATGTTTTCTCCTTCCTCTTTATTTTCTACCTCCCCCCTCTTGTCTCACAACTCCCACAATAGAAATGGCTCTGTACCTTATTTTATCAGGGGACATTAGTGGCAGGATGGAAAATGGTATTATCTGGAAAGCTCTCTAGCCTTTGCCTTCCAAAATGCTATGCCCTTTAAAGATCTAAAAGGGTTTATGAAGAAAGTTAAAGGGAGAGGAGATTCTCTGAAAAAGCCTAAATGTTTGGGGCAAAGCACTGGAGAGAATGGAGGATCTTCCCAAGACAGAATACAGATGTCTCAGGATAAGACAGAAAATGAGAAGGAAGCAGTAAGACTCCAAGGAAGAAAGGTTGCTGTAGGTTAATGTGTATACCACATTGCCATACCTGGCAGCCTGGTCTATGTGTGGTCCATCTAGTTCAGAGCTCACACACCCATATGCCTTCGAGGACCAAGAAGGAAATGTAAATGAATAAATGGGTAAATCAGGTTATGAATGAGACAATAGGGACTGGTAGGATTGTGTCTACCTGTGATTGCATGCCCTAACTACATCACTATTTTTTCTATTTTAAATGCTAGGTTGGTCAAATAAACTCACTCCTTGGCTTAATTCTGCCCATTGGCAGTCTCTGAATCTTTCAATGGGATGGTCTTGCAGGAGGTTTTTGTGACTCAAACATGAAATAAAAGCTACAGGGAGCCATTTGGTCCCAAAGGGCTATGCAGGCAGTGGAAAACACTGTGCCCCAGTGACCTAATGACAAAGGAGGCCTCTCCCCATCTCAGATGTCTGGGGAATGTGAAAGATCCTGGAACTGTAATCCAGTCCTTGGGCTTGGGAGGAGGCAGAGAAAGCCCGCCAGTAAAAGTATGCACATGTGTAGCAGAGAAGCTTAAATAGGACCTGTCAGAAGAGAAATTCAGAGTTTTTCCAAAGAATAATAATCATATCACATGGGAAGAATCAGGAAAGATTTAAAAGAGTCTTAAAGGATGAATATAACGTTACCAGCCAAAAAAATAGCCAGAGAAAGTAGAGAAAACAGCAAGAACAAAGACAGAGACCCAGGAGAGCACACCCTGTGCTCAGGAGAGAGTGAGTTATATGATTTGACTGGAAGGCAGATACAAGAAAAGCATTAAGTATGAAAAAATAGTGGAATCACAACATAACAGGCCTTGATTGCAAGGAAAGAAGTTTAGTTTTGATCAGAAGATAAAGGGGAGCTGCATCATCTGGGATTTCTTGGTTACAAACAACACTCCAGGTAGTTTAAAGAGAAAATAAACAGATTAAGACATATTGGGCAAATTTAGAGAACCTCCAGGAAGGCAAAGAGGAAAACATGGAGGTTGAGCAGCTAAACCACACCATAGGCCTGTTCCATGAAGGCCTAGAGTTTCCACTGCTGGGTATTGGATGTTAGAACCTCATCTCTCTCTCCAGTAAATGGATCCCACTTCATTCTAGAAGCCTCCTACAGTAATATCTACTGGCAGGGCCTGGATTATGGGGTCAGTGCTCCAGATGCAAGCTAGGCTGGGAAAGCACATTTCTGGCATCTGCCTTGGGAAGGCAGAACTCCTAATGTGCAAACTTCCTTAAATGTACAAAGGCTTTTGGAAGAAGCTAAATAGCTATAAAGCATAGGAAATGTCACTACAGTTGCTAGCAAGGTTTTTCCACAAGGAGAGTAAACACTATCGTAGTACATGTTGAGAAGATTAATTAAGGGTGGGATGGGTAAAAGTCCACATATCTTCTGGAAATATAGAAACAACTGGAAAATGGCAAGGAAAACCAGAATGAATAGCCTTTATTCAATTTCTAAAATGGATCACTTGTTTTGGGGACATTTTAATAGGAATAAGGAATCACGAGGGCAGAATAGGAAGTCAGGAGTAGCACAGGAGAGCAACAAAATATCTTCACGGGGAAAGGACTGAAGTTGAGTTGGGAAGAGGACCCTGAAACCATTCTGACCAGCTCCGTGAAATGGGGAAAGTCACTACCATGACAGGCCAACCATGAGAATTTAGACAAGCGGCTGCTCTCAGATGGAACCATTCAGATGAAGAAGCAGCCATCCAACAGCTGCACAGACAGGAAGTCAGAATGAGCGACCATTAGAAGTTCCCACCACAGGGACTTCCCAGCCCTCTTGGGAAGAGAAGAGAAGTAGAGAGGGGTGCTTATAACATAATTACATATAACATAATTATATATACTTATTAACATAAAACATCCCTTGGGGCAGAGGAACTAAGGACCTGAGCAATTTCTCCACGGAAAAGATAGTTAAGAGGTAGGAATTCAGTCTCAGGAGCAAAGTAGAGCACATCTTGTTGTATAAGAAAAAGCAAGGTCTTCAAAGATAGATGCTCCAGGTTTTTGTTTCCTGTTTTTGTGTTAAAATACACATAATATAAAGTTTACTGTTCTAATTAATTTAAAGTAGACAATTAAATGATATTAATTACATTCATGATGTTGTGAACTATCACCACTATTTAGTTTCAGAACTTTTTATCACCCCAAAAGAAAATCCCTTACCCATTAAGCAGTCACCCAACATGTCCCTTTCCTCCAGCCCCTGGCAACCACTAATCTGTTTTCTGTTTCTATGGATTTGTAGATTCTGGACATTTCCTAAACATGAAATTATAACAATATGTGGTACTTTTCGACTAGCTTCTTTCACCCAGCATGATTGTTTCCACGGTTCATCCATGTTGTAGCATGTATCAGAACTTCATTCCTTTTTATGGCTGAACAATAGTCCTTGTATGCACATACCACATATTGTTTATCCATTCATCAGCTGATAGACATTAGAGTTGTTGCCAGCACCACCAAACTTTGAATCCTGGTTTTACCCATTTACAAAGCAGGGTGACTTTAACAACTCTGGGCCTCTCTTTAATCATGTGTGAAATTCTTATGAGGATTATAAATGAGAGAAAGCATAAAAAGAACCTGACATAGAAAAGACACTAATCAACAAACACTGGTTCCCTTAACTAGAATTGGGAGGCACATCAGAAAAGCAGAGATAACTTGTAATGGATCAGGGCTCCTTAAATTCCCCCACAGATCAGAACTGGACCCAGAGTCAGGGAGGAACACACAACTGCAGGTGGGGGACAGGAGGTCCTAGTTGTAAAGGAAGGAATTTGGACCCTTCCTAACCCTCCTGCCTCTCTAGAATAGAAGCCTGAGAAATTGGGGATTCTAAATCAGGATGCCCAAAAAGCAAGGCTATGGCTCTGTTTTGTAGTGTCTTAGGCCAATAAATATTGTGAGGCAATACCTCACCTTTACACTTTAGAAACACCACACATTTTGCAAATGTTTGATATATAAGGCGTAAACTGCCATCATGCCTTATCTTAAAATAAGGTTTATTTACAACTTCACCATGGCATGCATTATTCCATAGCATGCATTCACATTGTTTAAAACTCATGAATCTATCATTCCCTAAATCACAGTAATTTCAGAAGTTTAGACCGACATTCATTTTTTAAAAGTTCTCTAACTATAAATGTCTATCTTCTAGGTGTCATAAAAGACAAACTGAAAAGTGAGTTTAAATGCACCAAGTCTTCCTTGCCAGAGGCATACAGACAGAATGGCTTTTTCAGGTTCAGAGATGACCAACCCAAGAGCACTGGCCTGGGATCATGAGGCCTTGGGCACATATTCCAGTGGGGTCATGGACATGTCCCTGAATTACTATGAGCCTCAGTTTCCTCATCTGTGCAAGCCATCCATTCCCTGAGGCCCACAGTGAGATGATTAAAATCTACACCTTAGCCTCAGAATCCTACAGTTCAGCCAAAAAACAGTTAGCACACTTAACACATATATATGCCAGGGATTGTGCCTTTTATGTGTATTAGAGAGAGCTGCTTTACATCAGTTGATCAAGGAAGTCCTCTCCAAAGAGGTGACTCCTGAGTTGACACTTGATGAAGAGCCAGCCATGAAGAGAGCTGGAGCAAGAGCCTTCCAGGCCAAGGGACCAACTGCTGCAAATGTCCAGAATCAGGAATGGGCTAACAGAAAGGAGGAAAGCATGACTGTAATACAAATTAAAGAGGGAGAGGGGCACGGGCGTCAAACAGATTAAATGAGAGAAAACATGTAAAGTGCTTAGTAAATATTCAATAAATGCTATCTGTCTATCAATCATCATCATCATATGAGGTTGGATATGCCCATAAAGGAGATAGACAATGCAGGTCAAAAAATTTGGATTTTATACTAAAAACAATTGAAAGTAATTGATGGAATTTTAGCAAGTAAGTGGCAAGGTCTAATTTACTGTTTTAAGAAGATGCCCCTGGCTGCTTTGTTAGGAGGCCCTTGTAGTAATCTGGACAAGAACTTAACATAAAACATTCATACAACATCTCTTACTTTGATCTTAATATGGTTCATAAAAATGAAACTGTGTCTGTTTTTTTATCTACTACATACTTTTGACAGAAGATGCTTCTATCTTCCGATACGCATGTTTATTGATAGACAAATTTATGTTGCTCTCTCAAGAATTCCACCCTTATGACTTCCAGGGATGAATCCAGCCCTGGCACATTGTGGGATCAGCAATTCCATCCTGACCAAAAGGGGGAAAAGAAGTGTAATTAATAAAGTATCAGTGGCTGAAAGAGTTCAAATAGAGCCGAGAGGCTGCTCTGGAGGTTGCTTTTACACAAGCTTCAGGTAGACCTTGCTGCCTATCATAACCTGCCAACCCCCAACCAGGACCATTCCAGCCAATCCTAAAGAACAGCTAGGGCAACTTATAAGATTTCACAAGGGTTCCAGGCACTAGAGTAACTTGCCAGAAACCTACAACCTCCAGATGGGTCCCTGGACCAGATAAGTCCTGAAACCTAGAGGGCCCAGCCTCTCCAGAACAGCAGATATTTCCATCTCCCTACCCATATAAGTGACAAAGCCTTCCAAATTTAGAATGGCCATAGCTCAAACACCTCTAAAGAGAGGGATGGAAAGATTAAAGGTGATGGTGGAATTATACAGTGAAGATAGGATTTAACAAATGAATATGAATGCTGAATCATTAAATTGATATCTCTTTTAGTCTCCAGTATCTTAGAGCAGCTAGAAGTAAAAACCTAAAATTGTGGAATTGTAACCCATATCAAACCTGAAATATGTTCTGCCACTAATTGTGGTGCTGTGCATTGAAATTTATCGCTTTTCTGTATGTATGTTATTTTTCACCAAAAAAAGGAAGGAAAAAAAGTCGATTGTGATGATAAAAAAAAAAATATTTAAGCTTTCTAGCCTCCTCTATTCTGGGGCAGTTACAAGGAAAAAAATCTGAGAGGATCATATCATAGCCCATGACAAACTCTGGGATCTGTCCTGTAACTATTTGTTGAAGAGTGCTTTGAAAACTATTGCTTTTTTCTTTCTTTGCTTTGTATGTATGTTATATTATACAATGAAAAACGTTAACTATTGCTTTTTTCTTTCTTTGTTTTGTTTATATGTTATACTATACAATTAAAAACTTAAAAAAAAAGAATCCTACTATTGGACTAATTTAAATATTTTATCTGAAAAAAGCACTCTTGTTAGTCCTTAAATAGTCTTTAATTAACTGCTAAGGTCTACTAGAATGGCAAATGTCATACCAGGTTGTCCTGGTTATTTTTTAATAACTCATCTACTTCCCTGGCTATTACCCTCAAAGGAGTATTAGCTTCCAAAAAGCAGGCCCAATGATTTATTGTTAACGTTTCCCAAATGCACAAATGAATGCTATGGAGACACCTGGTAACAAATGGTCCCTTTTTTCAAGGAGCTTGCAATCTAGTTGGGAAGGAAACAGAGACAAGCACACTTAAATAACAACTCTTTTTACAACCCTCACAAGACAGGAGTCCTGAAAAATCAAATCTTGGAGTTAGCCTAGGCTCGAAGTTCACTCTCTGTGTGCCCTTTGGTAAATTACTTCCTGTTTTTAAGCTTTCATTTCCTTTTCTGCTAGGGGTGATTGTGCGTAGTAGATAATCCACATAAATTGCTTAGAGCAGATCTCTGGAATGAGAAAATCCTATCAATTTGAACCCCAAAGAGGGTATGAGTTTTGTGTTGAGTAGCACTGGAATCAAGGCTAAAGCATTGACTATTATGCTTGTTTGGGTTAATAAGAAGCGAGAGTAATATTTGGAGGTATAACCTCAACCCAGCAGAGAGGTCTCCCATCTTCAAAAGAGCAGCTCACGTTGGCAGCATCTGCCGCAACGCCAGGACCTTGGCTGTGGGCTCTGCTGCAGAGTGTCAACTTGGGAATGACCCAGGCATGACTGTGAATCCTCTCCAAGAAGCCAGTTACTCTGCCTTTGGCTGGGGGACATTTGGGTTGCCAGTACTGCCAATTTCAGTTGGGCACTGGCCACATTTTGGCTGCAAAGCTCTGGGAAGCGTGACCTCTTGTTTCACTGTATTCTGCACATGCCCGTCTTGGGGACTGACTCTTGACTCCACCTTACTTAGTGGCAAGCAGGTCACCACTGCCCACCTGGCCTCTCACCCCTACTCCAGCAAGAGTACAGTGCCCTCCCTGAACTTTCCCCTTGCTGTTTTGGCAATAGCATGGATAAGACTAAGAAGCAAACAGGCATCCTGTACCCTCACCCCCTCACCACATCCCTTCCAACCATCAGTGTTAAAGGTATACCATTCTTTGTAAAACCCAAGAGTAGGCCAGCAGAAAATAAAGGTGATATGTTAAAGTGCTCACCACTTGACACATCAAATACTTCTCCTGTACTTAAAATGTCATCTGGCACACTTCAAGAGCATGATGTTTTTACACAAAGCTGAATGGAACTATCTGTCTATTTTCTAATGCCATCCTGTACTTTGCTACCCCAAATCTAATTCAATGGCTCAGTTTATTGCTCTTCCTTTCTAGTGTTTGTTTGTTTGTTTGTTTTTGGTGCATGGTCCGGAAATTGAACCTGGGTCTCCCTCATGGAAGGCAAGCAATCTACCACTGAACCACTCGTACACCCTTTCTACTGTTTTTACTTTTTACATGTTCTTTCTCTTTATATAATATATTCATTTAAATTGGAATTTATCATATTTTAGTCTTAATTTTAGGGAGACAGACTATCATGGTGGTTAAAGCCCGGATAGTGGAATCCAGCTGCCTAGATTGGAATCCAGCCTCACCACTTACTAACAGGGTGAATTGGAGCAAGTTACATGACCTCACCTTGTCTGTAAAATGGGTTAAAATTGGGCTTTATCAAATGTAACTGAGATAAGACATATAAAATGCTTCGAGGGGCAGCTGACATGTAGGAAGCCCTCAGGGAAATGTGTATCAAAAAACCTCAGGTCAGTTACTCATATCATTACCTTTCTTTTTTTATTTTTTTAAAGCTCTAATAGGCATTTAGTTCATCCATTTCCCAAACACTTTGTGAAATTTTATAATGACAAAACTAATATTAAATAGTAGCAGTTCATATTTTATGTATTGCTCTTTTTGTGAGCCAAACTCTATGCTCAGCTATTTACACACAATTTCTCACTTAATTCTCATAATTAATGACTTCCAAAGGCTGGACATAGACTAGTGCTGTGAGAGATGAAAGTTTTCACCATTCTAAAATAAGGATAATGGAAAACATTTTTCTTTAAAGATATTGCATTTAAAAGCATTTATTCTTCCTACTTCCTTTTACAATAATGGTAGATAATGATTTCATTTAGGGAACATTCTGACTGGGGAACATACAAGGTTAGCCATCTTGTATTAGTCACTAGACTTTGTTTGTCTGGATGTTTTTGGACCATTAACTCCAAAAGTCTAAAACTGTTCCTGACCTCAACTCTGAGGGGCTGATATTATTCACATTTTGCAGATGAGGAACCAAGGCTCAGAGAGGTTATGTGATGTGCCCATGGTCACACAGTTAGTAAGAAGCAGATCCCAGGTGCAATCTCAGGATCCAGCTCCTAAGTCCTTGGTAATAACACTTGCAGGGCACTTACTGCATGTAGGATGTATGTTTCATTTGATTCTCACAGCTGCCCGGTGAGAGAGGTGTGATTATTCATTTTAGAGAATAATGGCCCAAGGGAGAGTAAGTATTCATAAACATCCTACAGTAGGAAAATAAGAGAGCAGGATTGGAGCACAGAGCTCTCTGATCCCACCTATTCTCTTTGTATCTACCATGTGTGAGACAACAGATAAGGAAGAAATGTGCTCTGGCCTCAAGGGACTCACAATCTTAACAAAGAGACACTCAAGCAACTTATTCTGGTGCAATGCTGAGTGCTGTACCGATTTGGGTCTAAGGTGCTTTGAGAGTACCAAGAAGGTAGGCATTAATTCCAAGGCCTTTGCCAGCATTCCTGGCAACATGGTAATATCTTCCTACATTATCTTTTAAACAACCCCATATGAAACTTAGGGTTTAATATGACTACTTTTTTATGAACACTTACCAGGAAAATTTTTTCCATTAATAACATTTTCCTTGTATTACAATACATTGCTATGATTAGTTGATTTGGTAAGGATTTTCTGGGGTCTTATAAGCTACTATGTTTATTTTTAAGCTTGAGAAAGACTTTTAATAACAAAAAAGTCATAAGACACTATAAATAAATAGCTTCTATTGTACCCTAAAGTGATAAACATTTCTCTGTGAGGCTTTAGCTGTACCAGTTTGGAACATTGGCAAAAGACTAGAAAAAACTTTCTTCTGTTCCCTTTCCTCTGCCCCAGCTTCACATTCAGATTTTAATTTGATAGTTCATAAATAATAAAATAGGAAGGAATACAAATGCTACAGAAGATGAAGGTTACATCAGAGGGGGGAAAAGTATAAAGGCCAAATTTCACCTTAAGTTCCAAAACAGGTAACAAATAAAATATCTTGAGACCAAATCCTCTCTCCAAATTACACTGCAGAGGCTGAGTCAGACATGCTAAGCACAAGAAATTCCCACTGATGTGAGCACACATTTGGAGATAGTCTATTAAAGCCGCAGTTAGGCAGGCTGCCCTTACAGCTAAGTCATGCCCTTGGACTATGCCTTGGAGCGTTAATGTATTACTATGTTTAAAAAGTGTGGGGAGCAAGCTGGCATCCAACATACAGCACCAGGATTTGCCAAGCCCTAATCTTTGAGGAGTGATATGCTTCCTGGCCTACCAGGGTATATGCTTCTGTAATCTAGAGTGTCCTCAAGTAGTGTTCACTCAAAGTAAATTATTCTCTGACCCAAGACTTAGAGGCTGGGCTTGCATCAACCTATAGATCTATATATTTTTAATCCATTGCACAGGGGCCCATTCATTCTTTAATAAATATTTAGTGAGGGCTTGCTATGAACAAGGTATAGGCACATGGGAACATAAGTGCAGACATGGTCCAAGCCTGTATGAAGCTTAGAATCTAAGAGCCAGACATGAATCAATCAGATCAATCACACTAGTGAATACGAAACACCAAATAGAGACAAATAGATTCCGGAGGGAAATAAGGTTCCTTAAAAGTGAATAATGAAGGAAATTGACCTAGAGTCAGGAGTCGGGAGGGTGAGGAAGAAATTTCCAGACAAGGACCGGGAAACAAGAGAGTCAGAAAGAAGATGGCCTGGCAGGAGAGCAGGGGGAGCCCAGTGAGAGGTGAACTGGAGAGCTGGGCAGGGCCAGACCAGGCAGGGCCTTGTCAAGGATCTGATTGTTATCCAGAGAATAATAAAAACCTTTCAATTATTCCAAGTAGGGGGTGATGTGATCAAATATACCTTTTGGAAAGATGTTGTGCTGGTTTGAAAGGATGTTTCAAACATCCTAGAAAAACCATGTTTTAATCCTAATCCCTTTTTGTAGTCAGCCATTTCTTCTAATCCCTATTCAGTACTGTATGTTTGAAACTTTAATTAGATCATCTCCCTGGACATGTGACTCAATCAAGACTGGGTATTAAACTTGATCAGATAGAGATGTGACTCCACCCATTCAAGTAGGTCTTGATTAGTTTACTGGAATCCTATAAAAGCAGAAACATTTTGGAGAAAAGGAGATTTGGAGAGAGCAGAGAAGAACGACAGAGCCACAAGAAAGCCATGATAGAGAATGCCGCAGAACTGAGAAGCAGAGAGTCTATCAGTCAGCGACTTTTGAAGATTGAAAAAGGAAAATAACTCCCAGGGAGCTGGAGTGGAAGCTAGCAGATGACACCATGTTCACCATGTACCCTTCCAGCCAAGAGAGAAACTGTGACTGTGTTTGCCATGTGCCCTTCCACTTGAAAGAGAAACCCTGAACTTCATCGGCCTTCTTGAATCAAAGTATCTTTCCTTGGATGGCTTAGATTGGGCATTTCTATAGACTTGCTTTAATTGGAACATTTCCACAGCCTTAAAACTGTTAACATGCAACTTATTAAATTCCCCCTTTTTAAAAGCCATTCTGCTTCTGGTATATTGCATTCCGGCAGCTAGCAAACTAGAACAGATGGTCTGAACAGATCTGACTAGAGAAGAGAAGTAGATGGGAGAGGTTGTCAGATAATGTGTAGGAAAACCATTTTTGAAACTGATGTGGTGATCCAGCCAAGACATGACAGTAGCTTGGCCTGGTATGGTGGCAGTGAAGTTGGAGATAATCAAAGAGAAATTAAGGTTAAATGTGTGGGGACTGAAGATGGATTGGATATGAGCCTGAGGGAGAAGGAAGTGTAAAGATGGTGCCTAAGCATCCAGCTTCTGGAATGAGGTGGATGCTGGTGCCATTTAGTGAGACAGGGGCCCTATAAGAGGGCATGGAGGGCAGTGTCAAAGAGACATCCCAGTCAAGATGTCTTTCAAAACATCTCTTTGAACCTGGAATTCAGAGAGGCTAAAGCTGAAGATACAAGCCTGGAATCATTAATTAGTAATGGAAGTTTAAGATGTGACTGAAACCCACCAGGAGAGAATATATCATTAAGAGAAGAGGGCTTTGATGTGTCTTTAGGAATTCCACAACCTGGTATGGTAGACGAAGATGGGCCTAAAAAAAGCCTGAGAAAAAAATAGCCAGCAGAGGAGGATTTGCTGGGAGATAATTCTCTCTCTTGAATGGGTCCTAGCCAAGGTCTTTTATATTTGTTCTAAAGATTGCCTCTGTATTATTTTCCTAGGGCTGGCCTAACAAATTACCATAAACTTAAAACTCTGACAAGAGACAGAGTTTTCCTTGCTTTCTGAAAAAAAAAAACAAAAAAAAACAGCAGACGTTTATTCTCTCACAGTTTTGGAGGCTAGAAGTCTGAAATCAAGATGTTGCCAGGACCATGCTCTCTCCCATGGCTCTTGAGAAGAATTCTTCCTCACCTCTTCCCAGCTTCTAGGAATCCCTGGTGTTCCATGACTTGGAGCTGTATACTGCAGTCTCTGCAAATGCTCCTGGAGCCACACAATGTGGTTACATCCCTGGCATCCTTCAAGGTAGGAGGAAACTTAGGAAAATGGGCAACACACAAAACCAACACGAGATGTTTCACTAGAGACTACTGCTGAGCAAATAGGTAAGATGATGCTGAGAATGAAGACCTGACAGGAATTAGAGATTGTCAGATACATAGGAGGGAAGGAAGTGAGGGGAGTTTAGGACCCCTCCCAGTTTGCAGCTTCTGGGACAGGGTGAGTGAGGGTGCTGAGGGAGGATTCAGGAGGAGGGCAGGATTGGTCCTACCCACTCTCAGGGCCATTCAGAACCAACCAATCACTGAAATCAACCATCAAGATCCCAGCAGGTCTCAACTTCTTTTCTTGAAGTGAAACCAGTCTGATTACTTTCCTCTGAACAAGCTCTACCTTCAGAAACCGAAGCTTCCCTTGCAGGTGAGGTCCAAACAGCCAGAGGAACAAGTCCATCACCAGGCCTCTTCAGGCTAGAGAATCAACCTTGCTGGTTCTGTGCTGCAGCTTCCTATGACAGCCATGCATACTGTCAAAAAAATCACTCCATTTTCTATTCATGCTCTGCTGCTAAACCACATCTCCCCTAACCTGTATTTTCCCCTTTGGATCTTTCTTTTATTTTTTACCCCAAGCCCCTTACATTTGCCTTTGTTAAAATTCAGATTGGTATATTTTGTCCATCTCTACAGCTTGTTAGGGTTATTTTCCAACTCTGATTCTTAATGTTTTGTCTCTTCAGAGATATCAGTACTGTATCGTAGTATAAGCCCCTGCAAAGAAGCCGAAAGAAGGCAAGCTGATGATAGAATGGCATGTATCTTTGTGGCAGGCAAATTATGAGACTCAGGAGCACATTATATAACCTCTTCTCTGCCATACACAGCCAGATTACACCTCACTGAACACTCATGCATTCTTTAACCCATTCGTTTAAATTCGAGTTATATATATCAGCATGGGTAAACCTAAAAATATAATATGACCCAAAACAAAAACAGATTGCAGAATGACATGTGTAGCATTATATCATTTGTATATAGTTTCTAAATATGCAAAACATTACCTTTAATTGTTTATGGATTCCTACATATATGGTATGAAAATATACAAATAAATGATAAACACCAAACTTAGGAGAGCGATGATTACCTCGAAAGGGAAGAAAGGGAATGGAATACAAGTGAAGATTCACTTGTATCCATTAATGGAGTCTTCACTTGTATCCATAAATGCTTTATTTATTTTTTTTAAATGTCTGAAGCAAATAGAATAAAATGCTGAGATTTGGCAAGGATGGGACTGGAAGTGTATTTTATTACTCTCTATATTTTTCAAGATGCTTAAAATATTTCATAATTTTTTTTTAAGGTTCACAATCTAGTGGGGGAATAATAGCGATAAAAGGGAGGCATTGACAGAAGATGTGGGAGTATAGGAGAGGAAATAAGTAATTTTAACAGGGGAATTCATGTTGCTAACTTCACCATCAGTAGAAATATGGCCAAAGTTATGTGTCTGATTCCTTTAATTCAATAAAAATTTATTTAGCCCATCATGTCAGTTGCCAGAAGTATATATATAACTGACAGAGTGTAACATCAAATTACATACCACCATCTAGAAAAGGAAACAGACAAAAGACACGATGAAGTTATAACCAACCAACACTATATGAGGGTTAAGTTCATGGTTGTGAGACACCTCAGTAAGTGAATAAAAGCTTTGCTGAAAAGGAGATGTCTGCACTAGACTTAAAGAAAATAAATAGGAAGAAAAAGAGGAAAAGGCAAAACAGATACAGCATGTGTGAAGGTGTGGAATTTGAACAGGAATAGTGAGAAGCTCAAAGTGATTGAAGATGGGCCTTGAAAGGGACCAGTTTATGGACGGCTCTGTTTGATGTGCCTCTTCTGTGCTGGTTTGAAAGGAAGTATGCCCCCTAAGAAAAACCATGTTTTGATATAAATCCCATTTCTTAAAGGTAGAATAATCCTTATTCAATACTGTGTATTTGAAACTGTAATGAGATCATCTCCCTGGTTGGTGTGATTTAGTCAAGAATGCTTGTTAAACTGGATTAGGGGATGACATGTCTCCACCCACTTGAGTGGGTCTTGATTGGTTTACTGGAGTCCTATAAAAGGGGAAACATTTTGGAGAAAGAGATTCAGAGAGAGCAGAACGATGTAGCCATGAGATGCAGAGAGTCGACGAGCCAGCAACCTTTGGAGATGAAGAAGGAAAACGCCTCCCGGGGAGCTTCATGAAACAGGAAGCCAGGAGAGTAAACTAGCAGATGACGCCGTGTTCACCATGTGCCCTTCCAGCTGAGAGAGAAGCCCTGACTGTGTTCACCATGTACCTTCTTAGTTGAGAGAGAGACCCTGAACTTCATCGGCCTTCTTGAACCAAGAAGAACCAAGGTATCTTTCCCTGGATGCCTTTGATTGGACATTTCTTTAGACTTGTTTTAATTGGGAATTTTCTCGGCCTCAGAACTGTAAACCAGCAACTCATTAAATTCCCCCTTTTAAAAGCCGTTCCATTTCTGGTATATTGCATTCCAACAGCTAGCAAACTAGAACATCTTCCCATCAGGAAGGAAGGAAAGGAGGGAGGGACAAAGGGCAACCAGTGGAACTAGTTTATTAAAGGCCACAGATATGATTAGAAGTGGTAGGAAAGGAAGGATTGGGGAAAGAAAGAAGGTTCTCACAATGGTGCAGGTAAGAATTGTGGAGGATCTGAACTAAGACTGGGCAATAGAGAATATGAGGGGGAGACATGTTTGAGAGAAATGTTTGAAACTGAGTCAGAAGAATAATTAATTTGTATAGGGGGTAAAAGAGAGGGGGAAGTTGAGCTCATTTTTAAATTCCATTTGACTGGCTAATCACCCTTATGAGAATAAAGGTACGATAAAAATGTATCCATTTCAAATGTGCAGATTGATGAATTTTGACAAATGTATATACCCACGTAACTACAATCAAGGTTAAGAACGTTTCCATCATCCAAAAGTTCTCTCATGCCCTGTATAGTCAATTGCCAACCTCCCTACCGCTGCCACAACCCAGGTAACCATATTAATGGTTAATATGTTCACTATAAATTAGCTTTCCACTTTATAGGATTTCATGTAAATAGAATTATATAGTACGTGCTCTTTTTTGTCTGACTTCTGTCACTCAGAATAATATTTTTGAGATTCATCCAGGTGGTTGAATATAGAGTAGTTGCTGCCTTTGTATTGCTGAGTACTATTCCACTGTACAAATGGACTGCATTTATTCACTCATCTGTTATGGATATTTGAGTTGGATTCATTTGGAGGCTATAATAAATAAACCTGTTATGAACATGTGCATACAAGTCTTTGTGTGGATATGTTTTTATTTCTCAAGGGAGAAATAGCTAGAGTGGAATTGCTAAAGCATGTGGTAAGTATACACTTAACTTTATGAGAAACTGCCAAACAGTTACCATTTTTACTCCCACCAGCAACAAATGAGAATCCCAGTTGCTCCCTATGTTTGCCAACAGTTGTATTGTCATCTTTTTAAAAATTTTAGTCATTCCTGTGGGTGTGTAGAGGTATCTCATTGTGGTCTTAATTTTCATTTCTCTAATGACTAATGATGTTGAGCAGCTTTTCATAGGTATATATTTTCATTTGTATATATTCTTTCCTAAAGTTCTTTTCAATCTTTTCAGTTATAAGAATTCTTTACATATCTTCGAAGATTGGAAATATACAAAAAGCGTTCACTGAGATAGAAAGCAGTGGAGAAAGAGCAGTTTTAAAGGGATAGAGAGGGAGGCAGGAATGATGAGCTCAGTGCTGACCATCGTATACTTTAAGCACATACAGAATATTTAGACAAAGATACAGAAAGTAAGCTGGAAGTAGTGTTACGGAGCCTGAGATAGAGAGAGTCACAAACACGTTGAGTTTTAAGAAGCAGAGGCCCATCGATAGAGTCAAATGCCACAAAAAGGTCAAGGAAAATAAAGACTGGGAAAAAAACACATGGCTGGTTTTCAGCAGTGGTTTTTAAACTGTAGGGTGACAACCTGTTAAAAATGAATTTAGTGGAGCTTGACCAGCATTTTTTTAAAAAAGAAAAAGAATGGAAAAGCACATTGCAAGTTTGAAGGTTAAGTATACTTTCATGAAGCTATTTTTTTTCTGTTATGCACGTACTTAATGCACTGCATCACAATCTAAAATGTATCTTTTACTTGGATTATGGCAAAAGAAAACCTTGAAAGAAGAAAGGACATCATAGATGTCCTCCACAGAGTTACCCCAGTATAGGGTAGTGGCTAAGAATATGGACTCAGCTGGATCTGCATTTAAGCCCTACCTCTTCCTCTTCTTTAGATGCACTATCCTGAGTAAGTTATTGGAACTCTCTAATTCTCACCTTCCTTAACAAGAAAGGTTGGGAATAATGACAATATCAACCCCAAAGCGCTGTTGACAGGGCTGCCTTTGTGCACACTGGAACCCAGTGCCTCTCCCTCAGGACCAATAGCCTGAGCAAGGGGGCTCAGGAAGTGAGTAGAGTTTGGGCTGGATTTCAGCTCCTTGACCCTCAGCCAGGTTGCCTGAGGTAAAACCAGCCTGCATAAACTTCTGCCTTGTGAGAATTAAATAGGGCTGTGTTTGTAAACCACTGTGCACACTGCCTGGAACACAGCAAGCTGTCTATAAGTGCTGGCTATTGTCATTACTGGCTATTGCAATTGTTAGGGTAAGAGAGAGATCCCATTAGATTAAGGAAGCGGTGATAGAGGATATGGACACAACACAAATGCTCATCAGCTGATGAATGGATAAATAAAATGCAGTATAGCCACATAGTTGATTATTATTTAGCCATAAAAATCAATGAAGTACTGGGTGGTGTGATGGTAGCTCAGCAGGCAGAATTCTTGCCTGCCAAGCCAGAGACCCGAGTTCAATTCCTGGTGCCTGCCCAAGCCACCCCAACCAAGAAAAAAAAAAAACAGAAAAAGCAATGAAGTACTGATACATGCTGCAACATGGGCTGAACTTTGTATATTATTATGTGGAGTGCAAAAAAAAAACAAACCCAAAAACTGACATATTGGATGATTCCATTTATATGAAATATCCATGTTCTAGCTTGCTTGCTGCTAGAATACAATATACCAGAAATGGAATAGCTGTTAAAAAGGGGAATTTATTGAATTGCTAGTTTTCAGTTCTAAGGCCATGAAAATGTCCCAATTAAAACAAGTCTATAAAAATGTCCAATCTAAGGCATCCAGGGTAATATATCTTGGTTCAAGGAGGTTGATGACATTTCTCTCTCAACTGGAAAGGCACATGGTAAATATGGTGGTATCTGCTAGCTTTCTCTCCTGGCTTCTTGTTTCATGAAGCTCTCCCGGGGACATTTTCCTTCTTCATCTCCAAAGGTCTCTGGCTGTGCAGGCTCTGTAGCACTTTCCAAAATGGTTCCCACTTAAAGAGCTCTAGTAAGCAACCCCATTCAATGGGTGGAGACACACCTCCATGGAAATCCTCTAACCAAAAGTTACCACCCACAATTGGGTGGATCACATCTCCATGGATAATAATAAAATGGATGTGTGGACAAAAGCTCTCAGCCAGTTTTATATATCTATAACCTGGTATTCAGAGATAAGAACAAAGCTGATTGGGTCAGGGTTAAAGTAATTCAGAGCACAGGGATAAGGAAGACATTGTCTATCTTTTAGAACAGCACCTACTCTTTGAGACCAAAGGAAGAAAGATTTATTTTGTCCAGAACCTAAATTTTTGTAGCACATAGTCTAACTCAACCTGTCTGGATAGCTCTTTACAATTCAAACACAGGGAACCCAGAATAAGAAAGAGGTCCTTTAATCCTGTATAGCTTAATGTGATGCTTGGATACATCCTAGAATATATTAAGCAGGTAATCAAAAAGTATTGGCAAAGTCCCTTGAGGGATGGGAGAAAAAAATATGGAATTATTAAACTTTACCATCAGGGAATCCCCGATATTGTATCAGATATTAGGCTTACCAAATCCTTAGGCCAAGCCCTTGATCTTGAGGCTTACTCTTGTGAAGCTTATATAGGTAATGGAGAAACTTAGCCTACCTATAGATATGCCTAAGAGTTATTTCTGGAGGACCTCTTTTGTTGCTCAGATGTGGCCTCACTCTCTCTAAACCCAACTCTGCAAGTGAAATCATTGTCCACCCTCTACGTGGGACATGACATCCAGGGGTGAAGGTCTCCCTGGTAGCATGGGAGATGACTCCCAGGGATGAGTCCAGCCCTGGTACCATGGGATCAACAATTCCATCTGATCAAAAGGGAGAAAATAAGTGTAACTAATAAGTATCAGTGGCTGGGAGAGTTCAAACAGGGTCGAGAGGCTACTCTGGAGGTCACTCTTACGAAAGCTTCAGTTAGACATTGCTACTTATCATAACTTACCAAATCCCAACCAAAACCATTCCAGCCAATCCTAAAGAACACCTAGGGCAATATATAAGATTCTACAAAGGTTCCATGCACTAGAATAACTTTCCAGAAACCTGCAACCTCCAGATGGGCCCCTGGACCAGATAAGTCCTGAAGCTTAGAGGGCCCAGCTTCTCCAGAACATCATATAGTTCCATCTCTCTATCCCATATTACTGATAGCCCTTCCAACATGAAAAAATTTAGAATGGCCATAGCCCAAATACCCCTAAAGAGTGGGACAGAAAGATCAAAGGTGATGATGGAGTTGTACAGAGAAGGTAGGGTGTAAAAAATGAGTATGATTGCTGAATCAGTAAATTGATATTTCCTTTAGTCTCTAGTACCTTAGAGCAGCTGGGGTAAAAACCTAAAATTGTGGAATTGCAACCCATTCAGACTCTGAGATATGTTCTACAACTAATTGTTGCGCTGTGCTTTGAAATTTATTGTTTTTTTAGTATATATGTTATTTTTCACAAAGAAGAAAAAAAAGTGATGATAAAAAGTATATATATTCCTCCTCCTAGCCTCCAGTGTTCTGAAGCAGCTCAAAGGAAAAATCTGAGAGGATCATATGGTAGCCTATGACCAACTCTGGGATCTGTCCTGTAACTATTTGTTGAAGAGTGCTTTGAAAACTATTGCTTTTCTCTTTCTTTGCTTTGTATGTATGTTATATTATACAATAAAAAAAAGTTCCCAGCCAGCAATATTGAACGCAGATTAAAGGACATAGCTCTTCTGGGGTCCACCACATATTCAAACTGGCACAATCCACAATAGGTAAATCCTAGAGAAAGACATCATACTAGTGGTTGTCAGGGGATAAGGGGAGGGGAGAATGTGGAGTGACTACTTAACGGCTACAGGATTTCCTTTTGGGGTGATGCAAATGTTTCAGAACCAGGTAGTCACGGTGGTCACACAACATTGTGAATGTACTAAATACCACTGACCTGTACACTTAAAATCAGTATAACATGATAGATTTTATGTCATATGTATTTTACTACAATTGAAAAACACTCAGTGGCAGAATTCTTGCCTGCCATGCCAGAGACTCAAGACCCATTTCTGGAGCCCACCCATGCCAAAACAAAACAAAACAGCTCTGTTTACCTTGCTTCGTAATCCTTCATAATCCTTTTGCTTTTGCCCCTCAGGCTTTCTCAAAAAAAAAAAAAAAATTGGGAGCACAATGAGAAAGATTAGCTCAAGAAGATGATAGAGCTAATTCCTGAGAATGGTGAGAGATGAACACATTTGGAGAGGAAAGGAGCTAGGAGAAGGAAAAGTGACTGAGAAAGATGGGAATAATTTCTCCTGCGCAGAAAACTTCTGTCAATCTTGCCTGCTGCTGCAAATTTCTGTGCAGTCTGAAGGCTTCATAAGGACCTGTGTTACCCGCTGTGCAGTCTTTGTTGCCAACTCAGGACCCATGATCTCTATGTTAGAAGGAACCTGAAGCCGTGGGATGTGCCTGGGTGGGTTCTTCCTCCCCTCGTTAGATGTGGAGTGGGTATTGTTGCTGTTCCAAGGGAGAGAGAAATAATTGGACAGATAATTAGTAATAATTCCCCATGTCTAGTTCTCAGACAAATGTTTGGTGATAGCCCAGGAGCTCATACGCTAAATAGGCCTTTATTACAAAGTGATTTCTCAGTGACTGGTTCTATTGGTATTAGAAGAGTTAATTTACTATTATGTACACTATTGAGTAGAGCAACAAAGTATATAATCCAAACATAGGATGATTTTTTTTAAATGCTTTGCATTCTGTTACAGGTATATGACTCCCTGTCAATATATTTGCTTTCTTGATTGTCTGACTTAGGCTAATTTGAAAACCATTTTGCATTTCCAGAGGTGCACTGTGCAGCTTCCTTTCCTCCCAAAACAGGCTCATCTCTGTTCATTCTAAGAAATCTTACACTGAAAAACTGGTTCATAAAATAATCTATAAATAAACTGATTAAGAGCAGAATATCTTAGCGTGTGCATGTCAGTAATTAATGAATCTTGGTCTACTCTGCATTAAAACATTTTGGCAATATTTATTAGTCAATCCTATTAAATCCCCTTGTTAGTCATTCATTCAAAAAATCAATTTTTTTAGGTACAAGAGTCATCCCCAAGCGAAGTTCTTTTGTTGCTCAAATGTGGTCTCTCTCTCTCAGCCAACACAACAAGCAAACTCACTGCCCTCCCCCTCTCTACATGGGACATGACTCCCAGGGGTGTGGACCTTCCTGGCAATGTGGGACAGAAATCCTGGAATAAGCTGGGACTCAGCACCAAGGGATTGAGAAAACCTTCTTGACCGAAAGGGGGAAGAGCGAAATGAGACAACATAAAGTGTCTATGGCTGAGAGATTCCAAACAGAGTCGAGAGGTTATCCTGGATGTTATTCTTATGCATTAAATAGTTATCACCTTTTTAGTTAGGGTGCAACAGAGAGGCTGGAGGGAAGTGCCTGAAAATGGAGAGCTGTGTTCCATTAGCCATGTTTCTTGAAGATGATTGTATAATGATATAGCTTTTGTAATGTGACTCTGTGATTGTGAAAAAAAATATGAGTATGACTGTTGAATCATTATATTGATATTTCTTTCAGTCTCCCATGTCTGGAAGCAGTTAGAAGGAAAAACGGAAATTGTGGAACTGTAACCCATACCAAACTCTGAAATCTTTTCTATAACTACTTGTACAATGCACTTTGAAATCATTGCTTTTTTGCACATATATTTCACAATAAAAAATGAATAAAGAAAAAAGTCAATTTTTAAGGGCCATGTAGCAAGTACAGGAGACACAGAAATAAATAACATGGAATCATTGCTCTCAAAGAACCACCAATATAGTAGAGGAAACAGACATAGAAACTATTTGCTCTCAAATGTGTTATTATTTTTATAAATAATAACCAGTGATATAAAGAAAGAAGCAAACAACTCAGTCTGGGGTCAAGTTCTTCAATTAAGGTATTCATCTCAAAATATTGTCTTCTGTACTCTAAAGATATTTTATTCACATGTGTAGATCCAATATAGAGATTATAGTTTTCCTATCTCGGTGTGCATCAGACTCTATTTTTGCTATTATTGATATTTTTTACTTTTTCATGTTATTAATACTTTTATTACATTATTATCGTTGCTTTGATCGGTACAATGCAGCCCTTTCCATCAACCTAAAGGAACTACGGAAGTTCAAAAGCTTAACTCCTTGCATTAACTCCTTGCATTGTCCTAGCAAATGGCTCAGTGCCAAAGTTTACAAACAGGAGTTTTTGACCATCTACAAGAAAACCGATGAGCGTATCCAGGATTCAGCCAAAGACCCAGGCAGACTCAACTGCAGGACTTTAGACGTGATGGGTGGTGTGTGGAATGTGTACTTGGCTGATTAAAGCCTCTCTTTGTCCCCAACCTATCTGCTGAGTCCAGGCATTCTAAGACCAGAGCACTAGTATGGCATTGGTGCTTAAGACAGGCCTCTAGGTAGATCTCATTGTGGTTCAATATTCAGCATATCTTATTCCCTCCAGCTGGGCAGAGGTCTCTTGAACATCACCCCAGAGGAAGAGTAAAGAGGAAAAAAATGATTGAATTCTAGGATTGGATCAAACCTTAAAGATCATCTCGATTTATATCACTTGTTCATTCATTTAGCCATCCATCAATATTTAATGAGTGCCTACAGTATGCCAGGCACTGTGCTAGGTATTGGGGACAAAATATACTATATCGCTTGGATGATCTGTGGAATATACAGTCTAGTGGGGGGGTGACAAACAGATAAATAAATAAGGCAATATAGATCTTAAATCAATGCAAGGGTTGAGGGAGAGAGAGAGGCAACAGGAACTTTAGATAGGGTAGTCATACCAAATTCGGGCCAGGAGATTAAGGCCCAATGTCACCACACTAGAGTTGGGAACTTTGGCTGGAGGATTGGAGAGACTTTTAAAAAAATGGGAAATTAGCCATCCCATAATAGTTCTGTAAGAAGACTCAAAAAAGGGCCTATGCCTGGAGAAAGGTATGCTCTAGCTTTCATTGGTCAGAGATTTGTAGTAATCACTTAGCCCAGGATCACCCATGTCAGATAATTATCAAAATGCAGATTCCTGGGTCCTGTGTCCCATTCCAAACTAACTGAATAAAAATTTATATGGGGGGATAAATATTAAACAAGCACACGCCCTCCAAAAATAATAATAATAATGATTCCATCCATATTGAAGTTTGGGAACAGCTAGGTTTGAGACCAACTTACTCATTTTACAAATGAGAAAGTTGGGGTTCAGAGAAATAAAACAACATGTGCAGCAGGACCTGGAAGCCAGGCCTCCTAAAATCCAAGCTTGCTGCCCTTCCCACTGCCCCAGCAGGGATCTGGGAAGTATGCCGGTGGGAGTAAGTTCTAGACCCAGCATAGAGACTGTCCAACAATGTGTATTAGGCAATTGGCAGAAGTAACTTCAACAATCTGTCTGTCTGCAAATGAGACTGAGGATGGATAGTAAAGATCACAGAAAAACAGGTGAGGAGCCCCTTGACTCTTTACCATGATTAGACTGTGCCCTTTGCTAATACAACCCAGTCACATAGATTCTTAACAATTTTATAATGAGGTTTCTTATACCCTCTAAATTCTCATTGCTGTAAGTGAAGCCTATTTCTTATTTTCTCTGTTGAGAAAAGAAAAGTAATTGGCCATTTTTATAATGATTCTTGATGTAATTAAAAGTGTTGACTGATACTTTCACATTTTTTTTTCCCTTGAGCAAACAACTAACTTTCATTGACCTTTTTTCACAAAGCCCATTTCTTGACTCTTTTATTAATTTGGTTGTCTTTATAGTTTTCCAAATGCTTCCCAGATAATGGGGACTCAAACTAGCCATAATAGAAGCTTAATAGATGATCATTGAATGAATGCATGAAAAAATGAAGAAATGTTTCTCCTCAAATCTCCCTCCTTTGAGGCTATGACTTCCTATGGCTTAAAAGAAAAATCTATAAGAACAAAAAAATAACTTGTGCATTTAGTAACAAAATCATTCTAGAAAAATGTGAGTTTTTGAGAGATACAGATATACTGGGTCAGTCTTAACACGTAATTACCAGCTTATACTAGCGTGGCCTCTCGCTACCTTATTTGGTTCTTTAGATACTGTGCCAGTTTGAGCTATTATGTACTCCAGAAAAGCCATGTCCTTTAATCCTCATTCGATATTGCTGGGTAGGATCTTTCTGATTGTTTTCATGGAGATGAGACTCACCCAATTGTGGATGGTAACTTTTGATTAGATGGTTTCTATGGAGATGGATCTCCACCATTCAAGGTGGTGTTGCTTACTGGAGTCCTTTAAGAGGGAACCATTTTGGAAAAAGCTTTAGAGCAACCAGAGCTGACAGAGCCAATAGATTGGACAGAGTCCCTGGGAAGCCACTGAAGAGGTCTAGAGAGAAAGCTAGCAGACATTGCCACATGCCTTCCCAGCTGAGGGAGAAACCCTGAACATCATTGGCCTTCTTAAACCAAGGTACCTTTCCCTGAATGCCTTTGATTGGACGGTTTTATAGCCTTGCTTTAATTTGGGCATTTTCACTGACTTAGAATTGTAAACTTGCAACTTAATAAATTCCCCTTCTTAAAAGCCGTTCCATTTTTGGTATATTGCATTCTGGCAGCTTACTAACTAAAAGAGGCACCATGTTCAATTTATATCTTCAGAGTGTCTTGCCTTTTAACTCAATCATCCCTCATTAAAAAGCACTTACTTTTCTCTTTTAAATAATGAGCAGTTGTTGTCATGGAAAACCTCAGTTCTGCTATTTATTTAGCTGTAGGAAAGGCTCATAGACAGGGCATAAGAGATTTGGTGGAACATGAATAGATCCCAGACACATTAAAGTGGCTAAATAAGCAAGGGCCTAACTGAGGTCAGGGGGGATCTATATTTAGTAACTTAGCAAAATATAACTGGATCTTGTCACTTTCCTCCTCAAATATGTGTGCATAGCAATATGTCTACATACATGTATAGTTTAGCATGGAGTCGGGCATAGATAAGTATTAAACACATGGTAGTAATTAATTATAAGAAGGAGGAAGAAAAGGGGGCCATGTTCCAGCTAGACAGACCATGCTTTCAAAGATACTGGAAGAATCTGTTAATGGATATAACTGTAAAGAGGAAAATGCTTTATTAAGGGCACATTTTCATGGGCCCAGAGCTGCATAAGACTGAGGGGTGCATCTATCCAAATGCCCTTAGGCGCAGACAGACTGGTAGCTAATGTAATCAAACAGTCAATCAAGCCATCAGGACTATTCACCAAGACCTACCTGGTTGGATTTGTTATTAGCACTACTAGCTAAAAAGGTTCTGGTCAGAGAAACTCAGAGTTGGAAGAGGCCCTAGAAATCACTGCATCCATATTCTACCCAAAGCAGAAACCCATGCCATGAACCAATAACAGATATAACTCATAAGATTGTCATGAGAATTCAGTGAGTTACTATTTATAAAGCACTTAGAACAGTGCCTGACACAAATAAGCTCTCTATAAGTGTTAGCTAATAAAATCATTTGTTGAGTGCCTACCAAGGGTGAGCAAAGTGTTGTACATATGTAATATCATTTAACTGTCTCACTAAGCCTTACTCCATTTCATACATGAAGAAACTAAGACTCAGCAAGGCTAAGTGATTTGTCCAAAGCACACCATTAGTAAATGTACTATCTCTTCCAAAAGTTTAGAGGTGACCCCCCGGAGCTGGGACAAAGGCCAGACCTCTCCTATGAGACAGGTATCCATGGGGGTCAGAAGAGAGAACTGCTGATTATGAGGGAGGCAGTGACCAGTAGCAGAGCATTAGAAAACTTTTGTAAGTAAATGAGAAAATTAACCTATGCTGGCTGTCAATGGGATAGTGGTTACAAACCCAGTCTCTGAAGACTGTCTGGATTCTACATCCAGCTCTACCACTTATGTAACCATATGGCCTCAGGCAAGTCACTTAACCTCTTACACCTCCCCCACCCCACTTTCTAATAAAAGGAGAATGTTAATAGTGGCAGCTATGCCATAGAGTTGTTTTTAATGATTTATTGAAGTAATTACATATCAAGTATTTAGAAAAGTGCATGGCATTCAGTAAGTGCTCAAAAAATATTAGTTGCCATTATCTGAAAGTTATATATAATGTCTCACAGAAACATTTGGAGCAGATGCTACTAGCCCTATTTTATAGCTGAAGAAACTGGGATTTGGAAAAATTAAGTAACTTGCCTAAGGTTACCTAGTCAGAGACCAAAGAGTAGATATCTTATGTTTCTGAAGCCTTTTTTTTTCTCTTTTACCTACACTACTAATAACAAGAAAGCTCACAGCCCACGTAAATCAACCCCACCAGATCAGGGGGCTCGGGTGTGAAGAAGACAGGAAGTATAGGGTGGGGTGGGGGGGAAGAAAAGGGAGGCATGAGCAGGGAACAACATAACAGTGGGATGGAACTAGGGAGCTCAATGAATAGAAACCCAAATTAAAAGCCTGGTGATATGAATTGAATTGTTTCCCCCCAGAAGTTATGTTGAAGCCCTAACCCCAGGACCTCAGAATGTGTGTGTCCAAAAATTTTTGGAATTAATTACTTAGTAAAGGACAATTTTAATAGACTCTATAGATCGAATAGGCTTGGCATATTGTAAAGCTCAGTAAATGCCTGATACATTAGCTGAATAGAACTGAATGCACATGTGGTCCTGATCTTTAAAAGAGAGTTTTCAAGCATAGGTAAATCTTGCCTTGAACGATTCAGGTTGGTCTCTGTGCTCCTGGGTTGGTACAGTTGAAGAGTTTCTTCTATCCTGAGTTGAGGAGTAGCTTGGTAAGAACTTGCATTGCTCTGTGTGGGGACCTCAGGCTCCTGTTGTAATCTTTCTTCCTTTTCTTTTTTGTTTCCTCTTCTCCCTGTTCCTTTTTCCTTTCATTCTTTTAAATCTATACTGTTGCCCAGTGCTTTATTCTCTGTTTATGTGCACCAGATCTGTAGCAAAAACAAGGAAGATTCATTCACCCACAATTGAATTTTCCTCAAAGACACTGCCTTGGGTAACGGTTCAGTTTTCATGAACATTCTAAGGTTCTTCATTCCCTTTCATTAGAGAAATATTCCCCTGTTAGCATTCAGATCCTGAGAGTTGCTAAGCCTGTATAAGTTGCCTAAGATCAACCTTGAGATAAGGCATCTGAAACTGCAGTATTTCCTTAATGTCTTAATATAGTAACATCTCAGCCACATCACATTTTGCAGGAAAGGTAAAAATAATGAACAAGTAAATAATGGAGGGAAAAATAAATGAAATTAAAGGAAACAGTGATTTTATGGTTTTGTCACAAATGAAATGTTCCTTATCAGTGAAATCTAAATGTAGCTGAAATACAACCCCAAGCATTATAATATTTATTTTAGATATTTTCCCACCTTCACATGAGTCTATTGAACATAATTTAATCTTTGATTATTCAGAGTCATATTTCTTCTGTTATAATGTAGAAATATGTTGGGAATTATTGAATTTTTTCATCCCCTACATCAAAAGCCCTGGATTGGCAGGCATTGAGTTCAGATGTCTGCTATATGTATTTGACTCTGTCTCCTCCCTCATTGTTGGGCAATTGACAATTACTTTGCTCTATTATTATATCTGCCACTACCTACACTCTAACAGGTTACTTTGAATCACTAATTGGTTAAGAAACCAGCCATTCAAGTCAGTTAAAATTGTGTCCAATATAAGAGTAAATCAATACTAAGTGAAGAGCCATGAAATTCTACATCTTGATTTGCCAGGCTGCTATTACAAAATACAACACAATGGCTAGCTTAATGACAGGAATTTATTAGTTCACAGTTTAGAAGGGTAGAAGTTCAAAATCAAGGCAAAGAACATGGCCACCCCCCAAGTCCGTAGCATACTGGTGTTGATTTGCTGCAATCCCTGGGGCTCCTTGGCTTGCATCTCTGCCTCCTATCACATGGCCTTGTGTCTGCTCTTACAGTTTCTGCTGACTTCCATTCTTCTGTGACTTCTCTGAGTGTGTCCGAATTTCTTCTGCACATGATGGACTCCAGGATCAAGGCCCACCCTGATTCAGTTGGGCCATACTGTGATTAAAAATAACATCTGTAAAAGGCCCTATTAAACATGAGTTCATATCCAAAGAAATGCAGATTAAGATTGAGACTATGTCTTTAGTTTGGCTACATAATTCAACCTACCATATTCCATTTATAAGAAAAGTATATGAGTTTAAGTTTGCTGATTTGGTGCCATCTGTTTTAGTTGCTCAGTAATGTTTTTGCTTTGGAGTTTTATTGTTGTTGTTTTGTTTTTCCAGGGGGTGGGAGCAAATCTTATTTTATTTTATTTTTTGGCTTTATTCTAGGTCATCAGCTTTGTTTCATCTAGTTGAGGCTGCTACCTTGGTGACCCCTGATTACTCTTTTATTCTGAGAGTTAGTCCTGAGTCACTTCATGTCTTTCAAGCAGGAATATTTTGGTATTACAAAGATTAGATGATGTGGTCAATAAAGTCCTGAACTGAGATTTAAAAGCTCTGGATTCTTATGCAAACATCACCCAATTTCATGTCCGCAACAGGGTATAATCTCAAGAAATATTAATTCACTTCCCCATCTCAGAATTTATATGACATTGTGGTCTATAACTTGGTGTTTTCTTTTTCTGCTTCCTTGATTAAAAATAAAATGACTTAAAATACTTACACAAGAATAGGAGCCAAGATGGTGGCTCAGTGAGTTGTGGGATTTAGTTTGTCTTCCAGAGTAGTTAGTAAATAACCAGGAACAATACAGAATAACTGTTGGAGCCACACCAGTGACCAGACACACAGTGCACCCCAGTCTGGACAAGCTAGACCAGCTGCGAGCCCACCAGATCCATGAGTTCCCCAAGCCATGGCAACCAGCGCCCCCTCCCAACAGGTTGGTTCCCAGAGGGGAAAGGAAAAAGGACTTTACCAGCAGCAGGGGCTGAGCACAACCAAGCTCCAATTGTGGAATTAATTAACAAATTCTGACTACTAAAAAGTAGCTCAGCTGAATCTTGAGTAAAAGCTGAGGTTGCTGGTTTTCACCCCAGTGTAGAGGGGGCAGGGATGATGGAAAAAGAAAAAAAACAAAACAGAGGTTTTTTTGAAGCAGACAGCACAAAATACTTGAAAGGGTCTGGGCCCTGAAGGAAAGAAGGGGGCACATAGGACCTGGAGATACACAAAGCAACATACCAACCTAAGCTCTTGACTGGCAAACACAAGGAATGGGGGTCCTGGTCTGAAAAGGACCTTTTTTTTCTTTACTTTTTTTTTTGGTTGTGTTTCTACAGCTTGACTGCTCTTTGGATACACCTGCAGGGCTTCTCAGGGCCCCAGAAAGGGTGGAATTAAGCTTGTCTGAGAGCTTGTCTGGAGGCTGTGCCTTTCCCAGGATAGGGGTAGGGCCCAGCTCATGTGGAATCTCTCCCTCAAGGAATTCAGACCCCAGAGTCTGGAAAACTGAAGCACTTAAAGCCAGCCTGCAACCTCTTCTCTGCCTCAATCATGCCCCCCAGCAGGGAAAGTCTGCTGAAGTTAAAGGTACCACATCACCTTATGCTGGTGGGACCCACAGGCAGACAAGTGCCACATACCAAGCAGGATAGGAAAAACACAGAGTCCAGAGGCTTTATAGAAAAATCTTTCAACCTCCTGGGTCTCACCCTCAGGGAAAACTGATGCAGGTGACTCTTTTCTCCTGAGAGGAGGCCAGTTTGGTCTCAGAAAATCTGACTGGGGTCTATAATACCTAAGTAGACCCTCCTAAGGGGGAAAAAGGCACCATACAGGCAGGACAAGAAATAAGAAAAAAGAACTGAAAAATTCTGATCTGTTAAACTAAACCTAAGCTAGAGGTCTAGAATAAGCTGAACTGAATGTCAAAGAACAGATAGACATCAGTCTTCCAGCAAGAAAATCCTAGGTTAAAAAAAAGTGAAAACAATCTCCAGAATAAACTAATTAAAGAAATTAAATGCCCAGATGCCAGCAAAAAATAATGAATCATACTAGGAAAATTGAAGATATGTCCCAAAGGAACAAACCAACAATTCAAATGAGATACAGGAGTTGAAACAATTAATGCAGAATGTTCGGACAGACACGGAAAACCTCATCAAAAATCAAATTAATGAATTGAGCTAGGATATAAAGAAGGCAGGGAACAAACAAAAAGAAGAAACCAAAAGTCTGAGAAAACAAATCACAGAACTTATGGGAATGAAAGGCACAGTAGAAGAGATGAAAAAACAATGGAAACCTACAATGTTAGATTTCAAGAGGCAGAAGGTAGGATTAGTGAACTGGAGGATGGGACATCTGAAATCCAACAAGAAAAGAAAATATATGGAAAATAATGGAAAAATATGAGCAGGGACACAGGGAATGGAATGACAACATGAAGCACACAGATATATGTGTTGTGTGTGTCCCATAAGGAGAAGAAAAGGAGGAGAAAAACTAATGGAGGAAATTATCACTGAAAATTTCCCAACTCTTATGAAAGACTTAAAATTACAGATCCAAGAAGTGCAGCATACCCCCAAACAGAATAGATCCAAATAAATATACTCCAAGACACTTACTAATCAGAATGTCAGATGTCAAGAGAAAAAGAAAATCATGAATGCAGCAAGAGAAAAGCAAGCCATCACATACAAGGGAAGCCCAATAAGACTTTGCATAGATTTCTCAACAGAAACCTTGGAGGCAGGAAGACAGTGTTATGATATATATAAGATTCTAAAAGAGAAAAACTACCAACCAAGAATTCTATATCCAGAAAAACTGTCCTTCAAAAATGAGGGGGAAATTAAAACATTTTCAGACAAAAAAATCACTGAGAGAATTTGTGACCAAGAGACCAGTTCTGCAAGAAATACTAAAGGGAGCACTAGAGACAGACAGGAAAAGACAGGAGAGAGAGAGATGTGGAGAAGAGTGTAGAAATGAAGACTATCAAGGTAAAAAGAAAAAAATTAGATATGACATATAAAATCCAAAAGGCAAAATGGTAGAAGAAATTACTGCCCATACAGTAATAACACCAAATGTTAATGGATTAAACTCCCCAATCAAAAGACATAGACTGGCAGAATGGATTAAAAAAACAGGACCTATCTATATGCTGTCTATAGGAGATGCATCTTAGACCAAAGGATAAACATAGGTTGAAAGTGAAAGGTTGGGAAAAGATGCTTCGTGCAAACATCAGAAAAGAACAGGAGTAGCTGTACTAATATCCAACAAATTAGACTTCAAATGTAAAACAATTAAAAGAGATAAAGAAGGTTACTATGTATTAATAAAACGAACAATTCAACAAGAAGACATAACAATCATAAATATTTATGTGCCAAGACAGAATGCTTCAGAATACATGAGGTAAACACTGAAAAGAGAAATAGACACATCTACCATAATAGTTGGAGACTTCAATTCCCCACTCTCATCAATGGACAGAACATCTAGACAGAGGATCAATAAAAAACAGAGAATTTGAATAAGACAATAAATGAGCTAGACTTAACAGACATTTATAGAACATTAAACCCCACAACAGCAGGATACACCTTTTTCTCAAGTGCTCATGGATCATTCTCAAGGATAGACCATATGCTGGGCCACAAAGCAAGTCTCAATAAATTTAAAAACATTAAAATCATATAAAACACTTTCTCAGATCATAAAGGAATAAAGTTGGAAATCAATAATAGGCAGAGGGTCAGAAAATTCAAAATATATGAAGGCTCAACAACACACTCTTAAACAACCAGTGGGTCAAGGAAGAAATTACAAGAGAAATCAGTAAATATCTCAAGACAAATGAAAATGAAAACACAACATATCAAAACTTATGGGATGCAGCAAAGGCAGTGCTAAGAGGGAAATTTATTGCCCTAAAATGCCTATATCAAAAAAGAAGAAAAATCAAGGAATTATGTCCACTTGGAAGAACTAGAGAAAGAACAGCAAACTAACCCTAAAGCAAGCAAGAGGAAAGAAATAATGAAGATTAGAGCAGAAAGAAATACAATTCAGAACATGAAAACAATTGAGAAAAGCAACAAAAGCAGAAGCTGGTTCAATGAGAAAATCAATAAGATTGATGGACCCTTAGTGAGGTTGATAAAAAGAAGAAGAGAGAGGATGCAAATAAATAAAATCAGAAATAACCACAGACCCCATAGAAATAAAGGAGGTAATAAGAGGATACTATGAACAACTTTATGCTAATAAACTAGACAATTTAGATGAAATGGACAACATGAACAACCAACACTGACTCAAGAAGAAATAGATGACCTCAACAAACCAATCACAAGTAAAGAAATTGAATTAGTCATTAAGAAGCTCCCCCAAAAGAAAAGTCCAGGACCAGATGGCTTCACATGTGAATTCTACTAAACATTCCAGAAAGAATTAGTACCAATCCTGCTCAAACTCTTCCAAAAATTGAAGAGGAGGGAAGGCTACCTAACTCATTCTATGAAGCCAACATCACTCTCATACCAAAGCCAGACAAAGATATTACAAGAAAAGAATTACAGACCAATCTCTCTAATGAAAATAGATGCAAAAATCCTCAACAAAATTCTTGCAAATCGAATCCAGCAGCACATTAAAAGAATTATACATCATGACCAAGTAGGATTCATCCTAGGTATGCAAGGATGGTTCAACATATGAAAATCAATTAATGTAATACACCATATCAACAAATCAAAGCAGAAAAACCACATGATCATCTCAATTGATTCAGAAAAGGCATTTGACAAAATTCAACATCCTTTCTTGTTGAAAACACTTCAAAGGATAGGAATAGAAGGGAACTGCCTCAACATGATAAAGGGAATATATGAAAAACCCATAGCTAACATCATCCTCAATGGGGGAAAACTGAAAACTTTCCCCCTAAGATCAAGAACAAGACAAGGATGTCCACTATCACCATTGTTATTCAACATTGTGTTGGAAGTTCTAGCCAGAGCAATTAGAAAAGAAAAAGAAATACAAGGCATCAAAATTGGAAAGGAAGAAGTAAAACTCTCACTGTTTGCAGATAATATGATACTATATTTTGAAAATCCCAAAAATCCACAGCAAAACTACTAGAGCTAATAAATGAGTACAGCAAAGTGGCAGGTTACAAAATCAACACTCAAAAATCTGTAGGGTTTCTATACACTAGAAACAATCTAGTAACAAACAATCTGAGGGGGAAATCAAGAAAAAATTCCATTTACAGTTGCAACCAAAAGAATAAAATATTTAGAAATAAATTTAACTAAAGAGACAAAAGACCTATACTGCAAAAACTATAAGAAATTGCTAAAAGAAATAACAGAAGACCTAAATAAATGGAAGGGCATACCGTGTCCATGGATTGGAAGACTAAATATAGTTAAGATGTCAGTTCTACCTAAATTGATTTATAGATTCAATGCAATATCAGTTAAAATCCCAAAAACTTACTTTTCAGAAATAGGAAAACCAATAAACAAATTTATCTGGAAAGGCTGGGTGCCCAGAACAACTAAAAATATCCTGAGAAAGAAAAATGAAGTTGGAAGTCTCACACTACCTGACTTTAAGGCATATTACAAAGCTACAGTAGTCTAAACAGCATGATACTGGCATAAAGATAGATATAGTAACCATTGGTCTCTACTAGAGTGTTCACATATAGACTCTGTCATCTATGGGCAATAGATTTTTTGATAAGGCAGTCAAGCCAGCTCACCTGGGACAGAACAGTCTCTTCAATAAATCATGCCTAGAGAACTGGATATCCACATGCAAAAGAATGAAGGGGGATCCATATCTCACACCCTATGCAAAAATTAACTCCAAATGGATCAAACATTAGATCTAAGACCATAAAACTTTTAGAAGAAAATGTAGGGAAATATCTTATAAATCTTATAATAGGAGGTGGTTTCCTAGATCTTACACCCAAAGCACCAGCATTGAAGAAATAAATAAATAAATGGGAACTCCTCAAAATTAAACACTTTTGTGCATCAAAGAACTTTGTCAAGAAAGTAAAAAAACAGCCTACACAATAGGAGACAATATTTTGAAATGATATATCAGATAAAGGTCTAGTATCCAGAATATATAAAGAGATTGTTCAACACAACAACAAAAAGACAACCCAATTACAAAATGGGCAAAAACATGAACAGACATTTCTCAGAAGAGGAAATACAAATGGCCAAAGGCACATGAAAATATGCTCAACTTCCCTGGCTAGAAAAATGCAAATCAAAACCACAATGAGATATCATCTCACACCTATCATAATGGTCATTATCAATAAAACAGAAAGCAACAAGTGCTGGAGGGGATGTGGAGAAAGAGGCACACTTCCATTGTTGGTGGGATTGTAAAATGGAAGGCAGTTTGGAGGTTCCTCAGGAAGCTAAGTATAGAATTGCCATATGATCCAGCAATACCATTGCTATGTCTCTACTCAGAGGACATGAGGGCAAGGACATAAACAGACATTTGCACACCAATATTTAGAGCAGCATTATTTACAATTGCCAAGAGATGGAAACAGCCAAAATGTCCATCAACAGATGAGTGGCTGAACAAGCTGTGGTATATACATACAATGGAATATTATGCAGCTGTAAGACAGAATAAAGTTATGAAGTATGTAACAACATGGATGACCTTGAGGACATTATGCTGAGTGAGAGAAGCCAGAAACAAAAGGACAGATACTGTGTGGTCTCACCGATATGAACTGACATTAGTGAATGAACTTGGAGACTTCAGTTGGGAACAGAGACCATCAGGAGATAGAAATAGCATAGATATTGGGTAATTGGAGCTGAAGGGATACAGATTGTGCAACAGGACTGTTTTTAAAATTCAGAAATGGATAGCACAATACTACCTAACTGTAATACAATAATGTTAGAACACTGAATGAAGCTGAATGTGAGAATGATAGAGGGAGGTCGGCTGGAGGCACAAATGAAATCGGAAGGAAAGATAGACGATCAAGACTGAGATGGTATAATCTAGGAATGCCTAGAGTGTACAATAATAGTAACTACATGTACAAATTTAAAAATGTTTTTGCATGAGAAAGAACAAAGGAATGTCAATATTGTAGGATGTTGAAAATAGATGTTAATTCATATTTCAAAACTTGAACTTATGTGTGAGAGTAAAGCAAAAGAATGTTTATTTGGTACAAAATTTATATTTTGACTAGTACAAATTCTAATATAACTTAGGTGGACAGTTTAATTGAACACTATAAGTACATAGAACCTTGAGTAGGGCATGAGATTTTGTAGGTTTGTCCAGAGTAATGCCCCAATAAATCATAGAGTGATTTGAATGGTGAATAAAAAGTATTTGCAAAGTCCCCTTGGGGGGAATGGCGAGAAAGGGGGGAAATACAATTTCCCCATGTGGAGAATTCTTGATATTCTCACAAGCAGTGGGGACAACCAAAGCAATAGGCCAAGCCCTCAATCTTGGTGTTTGTTCATATGAAACATATACCTGCAAAGGATAGGCTAAGCCAACTTAAAATTAGGCCTAAGAGTCACCCCCAGAAAACCTTTTTTGTTGCTCAGATGTGGCCTCTCTCTCTCTCAGCCACCACGACAAGCAAACTCACCGCCCTCCCCCTCTCTACATGGGACATGACTCCCAGGGGTGCAAACCTTCCTGGCAACATGGAACAGAAATCCTGGAATGAGCTGGGATTCAGCATCAAGGGATTGAGAAAATCTTCCAACCAAAAGGGGAAAGGGAGAAATGAGACAAAATAAAAATGTCAATGGCTGAGAGATTTCAGAGTCAAGAGGTTATCCTGGAGGTTATTCTTACACATTATATAGATATCACCTTTTTAGCTAAGGTATATTGGAGAGGCTGGAGGGAAGTGCCTGAAAATGAAGAGCTGTGTTCCAGTAGCCATGTTTCTTGAAGATGATTGTATAATGATATAGCTTTCACAATGTGACTGTGTGATTGTGAAAACCTTGTGTCTGATGCTCTTTTTATCTACAGTATGGACAGATGAGTAAAACATATGGATTAAAAATAAATAAATAATAGGGGGAACAAATGTTAAAATAAATTTAGTAGATTGAAATGCTAGTGATCAATGAAAGGGAGTGGTAAGGGGTATAGAAAAAAATAGGGGAAACAAAGGCTAAAATATATTGGATAGATGGAAATACTAGCCAGTCAATGAGAGGGAGGGATAAGGGGTATGGTATGCATGAGTTTTTTCTTTTTGTTTCTTTTTCTGAATTGATGCAAATGTTCTAAGAAATGATCATGGTGATAAATATTCAATTATGTGATGATATTTATTATATACCAAGAATGGAATGATCATATGGTAAGAATGTTTGCGTTTGTATTTTGTTTGTTTAAAAAAAATTAAAAAAAAAAACACATACACAAATCCTCCTTAAATGAGGTCCCATTTAAATTTGAATTCATGAGCCAGGGACATGACTGAAGTTTACTTCTGAAAGGTGAATAGGGCAGACCAAGTTGCAAGAAGAATGTTGGAGACTGGAAAGTAGAAATGTGCTTAAAGGAGCACTTTAGAAATAGGAATCAACTGCATACACCGTCACTATGCTAATTGCAAATCCCTTTCAGCTCTAGTCACAAAAACTGGCCCTGCCAGAACACCCACTTGTAATATTTATAAACCAGGTTTGAATGAATTGCTGTTTGTATTTAGGAATCTTAAAACTGCATTTCTTTTGCAAACATTCCCTGTTTCAGACATTTCTTCTCTCTAGTCAGTCTCAATCAGGGAGGTTTAGCAGAGTAGCCCAGAAAAAGAATTAACCAAAGCAATGCTGGGTATGCACTCTACTCATTTTTCCTTTTCATCTTACAAAAGAAGAGGGGTTCTAATCTTTTGGTGTGCCTAATGTATTTCAACAGCATGTCCTCTTAAATGCTCTCACACAGATGCTGATTCCTCTAGTGGAGCCATCCTCCTCTCCTCTTACTCCTTTTAGGAAGGTCTATCCTCAGATAATTGCTCTTATACAGATAAAGCAGGCTATATTTTAAGAATTTCTCATGTTGTTCAATAATGGGTACACTGCAGGGAAGATGCATTTTAAAGTAATATTATCAAGAGAGTATTTCCCAAATTCCTAAGTCATAAGGATAGAGACAGCAGTTTAGGAAGAGTAGAGCAGAAAGTCTTTTTAATCTGCATTTTATAAAATGGATTGTACTTTATGAATTTCAATGTGGCAGGATAGTCACTCTACTGTCCTGCCATTATCAAATAAGATGCTTGTTATAAAAAGAAATATGCCTGGCTGTTGATAATGTTGCCTTATTAATACTGTGTTCTGCACCGTGTAAAATACTTCATTAGGATGTTGTCACCTGTACTGGAAGATAGGCACAGACTTCCTTAACTAAATTATCATGCCTAAGACATTCAGAATATGCTAACTTCACAGATATCCAAATAAAAAGTCAATTTAACAAGCTCCCATGTCCTTAAATTTAATGTAAGAATAAAATACCAGGACCTTAACATCTGTGGATGATCCTTTTCCAGTGAGTAGGAAGCTATTTCTCTTTATTTGAATGCTCTACTGCAGTTAGTTTTAATAACCAAAAGGTGTGTTAAAAGCCAAGTAACTTATATTTTTAATCTGGGAATATATTATTGGTTTATAAGGTATTAGTAATAAAAATACAAGGTGTTTATCAGTCTGGGAATAATTAACAGGTCTTCTGTAGACGGGGCCAGGATTTCCTCTGCAAGAGGAAGAGGCAGTGAGAGGAGACGGAGTGTTAGAAAAATACATATGCCTTCTTTCCCAGATCAAGAACTTTCCCTGAGCTGTTGGTTTCACTTCTCCCAGCCTCATTCAGGATCTTGCTCTTTTAAATATTATCTTTCTCTTCTTTTCTACTGGGTCCTCCCTCTCAGACTATAATTCTGCCAAAATCTGCCTCAGTCTGAAAACCTTTCACGTGTTCTTGATGCTATTCAAACTGCTCAGCTAGTCTACATGTGCTCCTCTCACTTTTTAACCTGCCACTCATTTCTCAATGTCCAGAGATCTGCTTTTACCTCTTCCTCTCACTAGAAATTACACTATGCAAAGACACAAATGGCCTCTTAATTTTCAAACCCAATGACAGCTTTGGTGTGTGCTTCAATCTCCCTGGCTTCTCTGAAGAAGTCGATACCGCTATTATTTTCCCCCCTTGAAACTCTACCTCCTCCTCTGGCTTATGTGGTGCTCAGTTATTGAGGTTCTCAGTTCTCTTTCTATCTCTGAATGTTCATTCTTTGGGTGTTCTAGATGTGGGCATAGACATGGATTAAATCCTCCCTTCTTTCTACAGTCTCCAAGAATTCATATATTCTCATAGCCTCTACAAACCCTTCTACTTGTATGATCATTAAATCTTTCTCTTTCCCTGAATTTTCACCCAAGAGCCAATTAGTTTTCCAGGTATTTGTTAGAGAGTGCTGCTTATATGGCCTTCCAAGACCTCATATACAACATGTCTAAAACTGGATCTATCCACTTTCCTCTGGAACAGCTCTCTCTTCTAAATTTCATCTGTCTTTCTCTGATATCTGGAAGCCTAAACAAGACATGTTTTGATCCCATTCTTCTATTTTGCCCCTTTACTCATCCAGTCACCAATTACTGTCATTTTCTATCTTAATGAGGCATTTCACAGGTCCTTCTTTGCTCATCCCCACAGTTACCAACTGTGGTGGTTTGTACTCTGTCAATTTGGGCAAGTGGAATTTAGTCCATTTCCCTTTATGCTTATAGGTAAGACTTGGTCAAGAGAAGAATGTGGTGTCCAGGAGAATGGGCAGCGCAGATCTCCAAATTCAGGGGCTTTAATTGACCAGCCCCATCTGCTGAACTCTGAAAACCACTGCTTAAGTGTCCAGGCACATCCCCAAGGGGCACTCTCAGCCAACAACTGAGTGTGGCAGGGATATTGAGGCAGGATCCTACCTGGAAGATATGGCATTCCTCTGACAGGCAACTTTAATTTGAGGATCCCCAATAGCCTTGCCAACCTCTCTCAGAACTGCACTGATCCACCCAACCTTCCTTTCTTCCCTTTCTCCATCATCCAGGACCAGACCTGCATTGTGGGTTAATGGTCCTCTCAACCTCCCCATGACCTTGACTCCCTCCCCATTTTTCCTCATAGACATTACCTCTAAAATACCTCTTGCATAGCTAATCCCATTTTGACTTCTGCTTCTCAGAGGATCTGGGGTAACACGGAGATTTTGTGCACATTTTGGAAGGTAAAGTGAATTAGCAGCCATTACTCTTTAAAGGGCATCATGGTTAAAAGTGGTGACAGTATATAAGCTATATATACTTGATATATAGCTCACCTTCCCAGCCACTGGTCTTGATAACCAAAGGAAGCCCCAGGCCCACTACCAGATTCTTGGCTGCAGAACTACGGCAGTAGCTACACAGAGGTAACAGCTTTCCAAAGCCTTTTAATCAGCTTCCTTTTGTTATCCCACTCTGGAAGCTAGCCATATCTATTCTCCAGATCCCCTAGAAGCTCCAGCTTTTCCATTCATGCCAGTGCTTCAGAATGGCTGGTTAGGGACTTTTCAATGACTTCCAATACCCCCTTCCAGACCTTTACTTCTATAGCTTCTCTTGCAATAGTGTAAGATCTTATTCTTACAATAAATTCCTTACTCTGTAATATTCATAGTGGGTCAACTTCCTTAACTGAACTCTGACTGATACACCAGTCTCACCTGTGCCTTTATCACTATACCTGTTCTCTCTCCCACCAATGCAGCTTGACCATTCCTACCAGATATATCTAATCATACTCATGAATGGAGATCAACTTTCAGTTGCCTACAATAGAAAATCTGAACCATGGTCAAGATAATCCATGAGCCAGCTTCTCAGGCTTATCTCCCTTACTCCCTTGCATGAATCGTTCTCTTCTGCCAAATTAATCTACTCACTTTCCTTTGTTATTTCTTGCCCTACCCATTTCACCTATTCCTTGGCTCCATTACCCATCTTTCTTTTTTCCTAATGCACTTCTGATTCATTTACTCAAATTCAATACATCTGAGAGAAGCCAGTTCTAACCCTACCTCTTCTGTAAAGGCTTTTCTATCTCAGCTGGAAATTATTACTATCTTTACTGAGCAACTTCCCAAAGTAATTAGGGCCTTCTCTTGACACTTCTCTTCTATTACGTATGCCAGAATGCAAACTCTGAAAATTCTTTCTCCAACGGACAGTAAATGAAACAATGCAAAATTTCATTTCTAATAGAACTTAGTCACCAATAAAATGAAGCAAGAGCTATATCCTGTTGAAATGAATATTCAAACCAAATAAAATTCATTGTTTGTATGAGGTTTTATGACCTCATTTCTTATAAAATGAATTAGATTCCCCTTCACTATGGTCAGCTCTGAGTATTCATCCAACACAGCCAGTGCAGTCTGCAGGGCCAGTGTGGGCAGGCTGGTGGGGCTGGAGATGAAGAGACATCCTGTATGGTCAGGAGATGATGGAGAAAATAAGTAAATATATTGACAAACTCATGGTGATTGGTTGGAATTGGAGATAGTTGTGATATTATGTTTTTTTAACATGTATTTACAAATATGTAGAAATCAGTATGTGTTTGTTTCCATGTTTATGTGTCGCAGATTAAGTTCTCTAAAAGCAAACACTGAGAGGAAGGTTAGTGTGCTGAATATTTATTAGAGATCAATACATGTGCAGAAAAGCAAATTGAGCACATAGAGAAGTTGAACTACAACACAAGCCCAAGAAAGATTTAGACAACTCCCCAAGGAGCTCTAGAGTGTACATAGTCTGTCAGAGTTGTTCCTTTTTTGGGCCAAAATGATCAGCCTTTATACTCTTCCTTGATAAGTCATTAGATGTGGGCTGGCTGCTGCAGGAAGGGTTTGACATCAAGCAAGGCAGTTTTCTGCCACAAGTCTTTGAAGGGAATCCTGGGTGATACATTTTCATGTCTATAACAATATGTCTGTGTATGTGTGTGGGTCTGTATGTGTGTACATATAGATCTTAGTTCTATCCTCTCGGAATGCCTAAAAGCAATGAAACCCCAGTAGAATGAGCACATCTGGTGCCCAAATCTTGGTTTATAAATACAATTCTTCACTTCAAAGGAATCAAAGCTCCTTTGAAAACTGGTTAACTCCAGTACTAGGGCAAATAAAAAAAGTGTGCCTAGAGTATTTGTGCCAGAAAGCAAGAAAGTGTCCCAATAATGATGAGGAATTGTCAAAGGAACATAGGAGCCATCTTGGGGAAGCTTAACCTGGGCAAATATACGATACCCCAGCATCAAAATAAATGATAATAATTAAATATAACACATTGAATAAAATAGGAATCCATGGATTCATACTAATACAAATAAAGTAAAGGGAAAAAAGAGGAGGGTCTACTTTACAGTAGAATACCAACTAATAATTGCAGAAGGATTGATGGAATTTTTTAAATTACCATTTGGCAGCTATAATAAGAATAACTGA
>PVIY010013577.1:0-59308 GCA_004026745.1 Myrmecophaga tridactyla
CAGGGCCTCTTCCCTGCCCCCCTCCACAGCACAGAGTCGGGCCCTGTATGGAGCATGCAAGTGGTGGGTTGTGGGAGGCTGAGGCGGGTGCAGATGCAGGGACACCTCCACTACCCCTGCGGCCCCGGCTCGGAGACCTCAGCCAGCATGTTGGAGCTGGGGGCAGCTTTGGCCGCACAGTGTAGGAGGTCACTGGACAGTGAAGACCTTCACATTTTCTACTGAACTTCTTCCTACTTAAAAAGTACACAGAGCCATGTGAAAAAACATGGGGTGAGCTGGTCTTTGGCCACAGCCAAATGAGTAGTATTTGGCAGTGTATTAGCTAGTGTTCTCTAGAGGAGCAGAATCAGCAGGAGATGTCTGTAAATACAAAATTTATAGAAGTGTCTCACACAATCATGGGGATGCAGAGTCCAAGGTCTGTAGGGCAGGCCACGAGCTGGCAGCTCCAATGACGGTCCTCCATGAACTCTCAGGAGAGGCTGGCTGGCTGAAGCAGGAAGAGTGATTGTCTCTTCTGAATCGCCCTTAAAAGCCGACTGTGAATAGATTAAACATCACTCGTTGCGGAAGACACGGCAGTCAGCTGTGGATGCAGCCAATGTGGTCATGATTTAAGTCCATGAAATGTCCTCATAGCAACAGACAGGCCAGTGCTGCCTGACCAGACAACTGGGCACTACCAGCTGGCCAAGTTGACACGTGAACCTGACCATGGCAGGCAGCTAAGGTATATGGCTCCAGGGTGGGTGTGGATTCATTTTGAAGCCAGCTCCATGTCTCCACTTGCTCCTTGCTGACCTTTAGACTCTCTCAGGCCTGGCTGGACAGCAGCTCCTGGGAGAATTACCTCTGAAGCCCAAAGGGTACACATGTGCAGAACTCTTGACTAAATGAGAATTAGCCTGGGAAATTGGTTCTTTCCTGAGAATTATATGGACACACTGCTCAGACGTACGTATGGCATGCAAGTGTGCCGGACATCTGAGAACAGGTCTGCAGAGATACCCTGGCTTTATTTCTGGGGATCTTGATCTTGTCGAAAGCAAATAAAGAAGGGAGCAGGCATTCTTTAGGAAGAAGAGCAAGAAGTTGGGGGCCTGTACCGGGCATACACAGCAGGCTGAGCTCATTTATTAACCAAGCAGGATCCTTTCCAGATGATCAGAGAGAAGGGAGCCCACTTCTCCCGCTGCTTTCTGGAAACAATATGCTTGGAAACAAGGCATCTGCTTTTCCATCTCCAATGTGAAGGCCTGCATTATTAAACAGTCTACTGAATAATTCAGCCTGAAATAAACTGGGAACACAGAAGAAAGTGTTCATGCATGGCAGCTTGATGGAACGTGTGCATCCATTTAAACTGAATTGTTACCTTGGCGGTATCTGAGAAATAGTCGGCCACTTAGGCATGAGGTGAGTTGATTGGGCAAGACTCATGGAGTCCGCAGGACAGAGACTGTACAAGTCCAGTCCCCAATGCCCCCTCCAGGCACTCCACTGGGACTTTTCCTACCCAACATGCATGGCCAGGTGGGGTGTGCACATCCCAGGCCAGAGGAGGCTGAGGGGCATCATGTCAGTGCTGTGGCTGGACAGTGGCTGCTGCAGCATGTCTCTGCTCTGCGTCCAGCCAGTATGAGACTTGGGGGTCCTTTGTGTGCCCCCCCACCCCTAGCCCAGAGCTAGTAACAGCAGCACAGTCTCTCCTCCTAGGCATGACTCTTGGCTCTTTCTGGAACAGCAGGCCTGTGGGCCCCCAAAGCTAAGGAACCCTGCAGCCCAAATCACCTCCATGGTGCCTGGGCCCCTCTCCTGCCCACATGGGGGCTTGCTGCAGGCTTCTCTGTTGATCCACCCCAGGTAGGCTGCCCCATGCGTGCTTCCCAGACTCCCTGACCTGCACGTCCCGGAAAGACAACCTCTGCGGCCCTTCCCTCCTCCACCTCCCCCGCTGTCCTGGGGGTGGGGAGTGGGGTAGGGGGTGGAGGGTGATGGGGAGGTGGGGGCATCACGGCCGCTCCCCCCTCCCCAGATTGCCACCCAGGGGTCTCTGGACCATCACTCCAGGACCCCTTACCCTCCCTCACTGAAACACAACTGAATTTTCAGGGCAGTTTCTCAGCGATTCTTCTGCTTCTGGAAAGTTCTCTGAAGAGGTGGGGATCGGGTGTTGGATTTGACGAACCCTGAGCTGTGGGAATTAGAACTGCGGCCTATACTTCTGGACCTCGGTGGTTAGCACCTCCGCCCAGCTCCAGGAGGGGCTCATTGAGCAGACCGTGGATCCCGCAGCTCTGTGCAGCTCTGTGCAGCTCCCTTCGGAGCAGGTGGGCACCCTCCCTCCAGAGTCCTCATGGGCCTCCCACCCAGTCCTGTGGCACCTGCTGACCTTCCACCCCAACACCCGGACCCCTGGCCTGCTGCCCCGCTCTCCCCTCCACCAAGTTCCCCAGAACAGACACGTGGCATCTCAGGTCATCTCTATCACTGGGGAGAAAACGTCCCTTTCCTGTAGGCACCCCCTTTTCACCTTTATGGTGAACTTCAGCCTCTAAAGCAGGTAAATTAGACAATGATTGAGGATGGAAGCCATCCCGCTTTCTGTGTGGATGATGGCTGTGACTGTAGCAGGACTACCCGTGGAGCAGCCCCCATTGTGAACTCTGCTGTCCCCCCAACCCTCCTAGCTGCTCTATCACTAACACCAGGGTATGGGCAGGGAAACTGAGGCACGGCCAGGCTCATGGTTTGTTCAAGGTGACCTAGTGTGAGAACTGGGGTTTGAACCTAGGACTCCTGGCACTGTAATGCTACCTGCTGGGGCTGACAAGAGGGTGTGATGTAGTGGATACCAGGGGGCGGGGACAGTGGGAGCGGTCAGCAAGTCAGGCCTCATCGAATCCTCGGTGGTGCCTGCCCGCAGAGCTCTGCTGCCCCACGAGTCCCGGCTGCCTGCAGGAGCGAGTGAGCAGAGAGTGTAGTGTGGGGGCAAGGGTGCAGGGGCAGTGGGCGCTTCCCAGAAGGACTGGGGGAGTCGTATGAGGGTGGGCCACCTGGTCAGGGGTGCAGAGTGCCCTCATCCTCTGGTGTTGGGGACTCAGAGGCCAGAGACCGAGGTGATCAAGACTGGACTCTGTCGGCGTCAATGGGGAGCCACTTGGGAAGACTGGGCTCCGGTTGGTGCCTGGAAAGGTTGCTTGGGTCCAGGGAGGGACAGAAAAGGCCAGAGGCTGCTGGACGTGGGCCAGCAGATGTGGTGACCGGCAACTGTACACAGGACCCGGCCAGAGGAGTGGGGTGGAGGAAGGTGGGCCCGAGGGTGGAGGTGAGGGACGCGCTCGCCTTGAGGCCGTGGCGGGAGAGGCGCAGAGGTCCAGGATCCTGGCGTGGGCGCCGCGGGTTCTCCCCAGTGGGGTGGCAGGGCCAGAGGTGCCAGGACACCTCGAACCTGCCACTGGGCGCCAGGGTGCACCCGGGAGGTTACGCTGATTGCGCTCACCCGCAGGGGGATGGCATCAGCTGATTGCACTCACCCGCAGGGGGATGGCATCAGCTCTTCCGGAGCTCACCGCCCCGCTTATCGCATGTAAATGACCATTACAAACATAGTTTCTGCATTTAGGCAGTGGAATGCGCGGCTCTGGACATGCCCGCACAGGCTTTGTTTGAACCCGGTGGGCGACATTCAGCCATGGAAAGGCCTGGAGCACTGGGACACGCAGGCACACGGATGTGCTTGACACTGCCATGCTCACAGGGAAGCCAGACTCCAAAGGCCACATGCCATGATCCTACTGATATGCAGTGTCCAGAGCAGGCAAATGCAGGGGACAGAGAGCAGAAGGTGGGGCGGAGGGGGGTGGGGTGGGGCAGCTGCTAAAGGGCACCGAGTTTCCTTTTGGGGTGATGAGAATATCCCGGAACTAGAGAGTGGTGATGGCTGCACAACTCTGTGCATGTACCAAGTGTCACTTTTTATGGAATTCAGATCCCACGGTGTGGGTTTAGCCATTGTCAGAATATTGTAGTGGCTTCCTTTGAATTTGCGATTTTAGGATGTTTATTCTCTTAACTCACAGGCACCCTCCCTCGACTCTTTCAGAAGTTTATCTCTGTCGGGGGCCAGTCATGGCACTCTCAGTTCCCCTGCAGCCTGCAGAGCTGCCACCGGCCACTCTGGGTGGAAGTGAGATCTGAAGCTGCCAGCGGGTCCGCACGGAGCGTGTGGGGGCTCACACTCGCTGAGCGGGCTGGTGTTTCAGCTAAAATGAAATCAGCTGCGATTCTGGCATATTTTGGTCAAAAGCCTTTAACTATAATGCCAACCAGCGTATTCTGGCCATTCACTCATGGAGTAAAGGGACGGGAAGGACACTTTTGCCCCATGGAACCCACAAACACGCTGAGCGTGAACGAGGCCACTTGCAGGGCCGGTTCTGCTGAACAGTGGAGCTGCGGGAGGCGCCCCGTGGGTTTCCTGGTGTTCTGCTCGCCAGGCACACCTCCTCCCTCCCCTTGCCTTCAGCGACCAGCCTCCTCCAAGCCAACCCTCTCTCTCCCTTGGGTCCTGCTTTTATGTTGCCCCAGCGTCAGGGTCACCCTTTCCAGAAATGTCCACCCCTGGCTCCCCTGACCCTGTCCGTGTATAGCCTGTTCTCTTTAGGTGGCCACAAGCTCAACTCAGGCCACTAAGATCAGGCCCCTGAGCCCTTCCCACCCAGCCAACCCCGGATGCCCCTCTGACCTCTGCTCAGGGTCACTACAGCCTCAGCCCCCTCCTGCTGCCTGCTTCCGTCCACCTTGCACCCCTCAGGCTCCCCCAGTCTCCTGGCCTCACCCCAGCCCATGGCCTTCACAGGTGCCAGAGTCCGCCAGGTCCTGGCACCACAGCCTCTGCCAGGCCGTCTGGGCTTGGAGACGTCCATCCAGGGGCCTGTGTTTCCTCCTCTCCAGGTAGGACCTGGCTGTGCCCATCTGCCCTCTGGCTTCTCTTTCTCAGGGTCCACGGAGCTCCTCTTCACACGCAAAGCCAGGGACCCTGTGCTCCTGCCTGAGCTTGCTCTCTCCACCCCCATGAAGGCGTCACCCCCGAGTGCTGGTGACTCCATCCCTGTGTCTTCCCCACATGTGTGATGGACCAGGGGTGTCCCTGCCTGAGCCCTGGCTCCTGGGAACGCGCGACCTGACATGGCAAAGGGCTTCTGCAGGTGGGCTAGGTGGAAGGGGTGGACAGGGACGTTGGCCTGCACTATGCATGGCCTGATGGTGGCACAGGGGCTGTGCAAGAGGGAGGCAGGAGGGGCTGGAGGCACCGTGAAGCAGTAAGGCTGGAGAGCTCTGTAGACACCAGGCCCTGGGGAGGAGGGAGCATCCAGGAATGCGGCCCTCTAGAGGTGGGAGAAGCCAGGAAGCGGAGCCCTGGAGCCAGCAGAGGATGGCAGGGCCCTGGCCAACAGGACAGGATGTCACAGCCACGTGGCTGTCAGGGGTGATTGTGCTGTTGGGAACCACGAGGCCTGCGGTAAGCTGTACAGTGGCAGGGACGCATGAATGCCTCTCTCCCGGGCTTCGGCCACCACCGCACCCTCCAGTGCCACACACAGCCCGCTGCTCCTACAGGCATTTCTGCCACCGTCCAGGAGCTGTAACTGCCCTGCAGCTGGGCATACCGGCCGCAGAGGTGGGCGCCACAATCCTGACCCTCAGCACCCCCAGTGGGTACAGACCCTCACAGCATCTCAGATGCGTCCATGTCCCTCCTGGCCTCCTGCTGTCAGCAGTTCAGTCTGATTTTCCATCACGCTCCATGCCCCCTGGAGATGCCTCTCCAGGTCCTGGTGGGGAAGTGAGTTGTGGGCCCAGGTGAGCATGGTCTGGGTCAGCTACAAGTGGGGGGGGGCCTACGGTAAAAAGGAGCTCCTCACTTGACTACATCAGTTAAGGGGTGGCCCCAATAAATCAGGGTGAGCTTCCACCTAGGTCACTGGAGTCCCCTATAAACAGAGTGAACGTCAGATGGAGAAAGAAGCCACAGGGGAGGCCAGAAGCTGGAAGTCACAGAACCTGGAGGGGAGGGAAGATGACGCCGCATGCATCACTGAGCCACAGAAAGACCCAGGACTGAGGATCACCGGCAGCCAGCCCCAGGATGCTACCACTTCAGGAGAAAGCATCACCTTGATGACTCCTTGATTTTGGACTTCTAACCTCAAAACTATCCGCCGAATGCAAGGCCTTTGTTTAAGCTAACTCCTGATGCATGGCTTTGGTCTTGGAGGCCAGGAAACTAAAACGGTTCTGGAAAACATGTTTGGGTCTTCCCTAGAGCACCCACAATAAGCAGTAGTTAACTCTTTCTGAACAGTCACTCATTCATCCACTCATTTGTACTTTTGTCAGTATTTATAGAGCACCCACCAAGTACCTGGCCACGCCCTGGTTTGGGGGGAGATGGCTGCAAACAAAGCAGCTCATGCCCCTGTCCTCGGGGGTCCTGGTGGCCCCCACCAGGAGGGTGCAGATGCCGTGGGTTTGGTGTTAAATGGGGCCAGGTGTGCCTTGGTGAGAAGGTAAGGAGAGAGGCTTGAAGCAGGATGAGCAGATGTGCATCTGTGGAAAGGTGTCCCAGGAAAGGCACAGCCGTGCAAAGGCCCTGGAGCAGGAGGCTGCCTGGCCTTCTCTGAAAGACAGAGCATGTGAAATGGGAGCAAAAGGATCTGGAGCAGATCACCTGGGAGATGCCAGCTCTACGGGAACAGGCATGTCTTAGGAGGGATGCCTGGCTCACCTGGGTGCTTGTCCCCTATGAAGGCGGAGGCTCTGGGGTGCGGGGGAGAGGCCCTGCGGTGGAGAGAGCAGCTGCTCTCTCCGAGTTGCTGCACAACCCCCTGGGGTGTCACCAGCTCCGGTCAGCTGAGAGACGCAGAACCCTTCCCTCCAACTGGGGCTCCCTGGGCCCCCCACTCCTCTGTTTTGCCTGGGCACTCTGCGGCAATGACTGACCACTCTAGGCCCTCAGCATTGCTCACGGGTGGTGCTCACCAAGGGGCTGTGTGGGGACACGAATGAAGTCGCTGTCCCTCCTGGGCTCTGGGCTGGGTGGGACAAGGACACAGTCTACAGGGTCCTTCCAGATGCTCTAAGAAAGGCAGGGCCCCCCTTGGTGGCTTCTTCCCACCTGGCCTGCCAGGTCCCTCGGTGGGAGACCACGGGCACCAGGGAACCAGGGGTGAAGGAAAGGTGCTTTGAGGGCTGCCTGGAACTGTCTGAAAGGGAGAGCATGAGAAATTGTAGCAAGAGGATCTGGAGCAGATCACCTGCTGCCTTCAGGCCCATCCAGGCCTCCTGCTGCACCTGCCATGGGGGCAGGGAGGGCCCTTGCTGGGTACTGAGCAGGAAGGACCTCTGGCTGCTGGGCCAGAGCAGATCAGGGCAGCAGGCTGGCAGCAGGGGGACAGGAGAGGAAGCCCCAGTGGGCCAGGCCCTTGGGTATGGGTGGTATATTAGTTTGCAAGTTACCGGAATGTGATGTACCAGAACTGGAATGGCTTTTAAAAATGGGAATTTAGTAAGTTACAAGTTTACAGTCCTAAGCCTATAAGAATGTCCAAACTATGGCATCCCAGGAGGGATACCTTAATGCAAGGAATGCCAGTGGGTCTGCACCACCTCTGTCAGCTGGGAAGTCACGTGGCTGGCATCTGCTGGTCCTGTGCTCCTGGGCTCTGTTGCTTTCAGCCTCTGTTCCTGTGGCGATTCCTCACTTTGCTTCTCCAGGGCTGGATTTCATCTCTTGGCTTCCCTTGGGTCTCTCCAGGCTCTGCTTTGCTTAACATCTCATGGAGACGTCTGCTGGGTTCCAAGCATCTCCCAACATCTGTGACTTTGTCTCCAAGCATCTGTGTCAGCTCTGCTCTGAAGTTTCTGTCTGCTGTGTTGTTTCTGGACTTTCTCCAAAATGTTTCCTCTTTTAAAGGATTCCAGTCAACGAATCAAGATCCACCTGAAATGGGTGGAGTCACGTCTTCATCTAATCAAAGATCACACCCACAATTGGGCATGTCACATCTCCATAGAGATAATCTAATAAAAAATTGCCAACCTATAGTATTGAATCAGGATTAAAAGAAATGGCTGCTCCCACAAAATTGGATCAGAATTAAAACATGGCTTTTCTGGGGTACATAATAGATTAAATTAAACTTGCACAGGTGGTGCCCGTGGAAGCAGATAGAAGAACCTGGGTTCTGGTATTTGGGGGAGGCAGGGCCAGCCTGACTTCTCATGGACTGGATATGGGGTGTGGAAGAAAGCTGGGAGTTCAAGGACCTGCCACTACTTCTGGCCCGATCCCACTGAAATATAATTTTCTGGTCATGTGGTCTCAATTTCTGGAGGGCAGGGCCAGGGTCTCCTTCTCGAATTTAGAGTGGTTTTGTACAGAAACGTCACAGATAAGTATGTGAAGAGTAAATAGTATGAAGGAAGGAGTCGGGTGGCATCAGCAGGTCTGGGTGGTCTGACTTCCTCCCGGGCTCCAGTCTGTGCATCTCCCCAGGTGCTCAGAGTCTGAACTGGGGGTGTCGCCTTCCAAGGGGGAGCCTCATATTCCAGGCTCATCCCTGTGGTCCTCCAGGTCCCAGAGGCCCAGGGGCACTAGGACAGTGGTGGGATAAAGTGGTGAACAGGCACTGGCGGGAAGAGGGGAGGAGGTGGCTATGTCCGAGGTGTGGGTGATGGGTACCGGTGCAGCCCTCGGCAGGGGGGCTCCTGCTCAGAGAGGTTAAAGAAGGAGAAACCCCCGGCAGACCCTCCCAGAGTCCAGTACTGGGAAGCAGGTAGTGCAGGAGGTCACTGCAAGAGGGACAGGAAGGGCACAGCCACTGAGCGAGAGGGGACCAGGTAGGGCTGAGCTCTTGGAAATGGAAGGAATGGTCTGAGCAGGACCCAGTGGTGGGTTTTCTGTGAGCTAGCAGCTTGAAATTTTCAATGGATTCATGTTCCCAGATGCTCTGGGTGAGAGTTCCCTGAGGTGTGGGGACAGGGTCAGAGGTGGGGGCAGAGGGCTCCAGGATCCAAGATAGGGTGGAGGAAAGACAAGATTTTAGGTAAATGTTTTTCAAGGTCTCTTTCTCGAGGTGCCAACATGTTCCCCTCTGGCTGGTGTGGCCCCTTCTGCACAGCTCCTTTAGTGGGACGCTAACGGGGTCTCCCATGGAGCCACTTTGTGGATGGAGCAGCTTCTGTGATCGCTGGCTTCAGGTGATGGACAGGGCCCTCGGTCATCTGGGGGGGCCTCACCCAGCATCAGAGACTTTAGGAACAAGAGCTGACGTTTCCCACAGAAGAGGAAGTCCTGCACCAAGACCTGACCTCACATCACAGCCCCAGGCTGCTGGCCTGCCCCAGCCATTCGGACTTGCAGCCCCCGACCTGGTGAGCCAGTCCCTTGGCATGAACTCTTTTCTCTAACGCCTGCACAGCCTCTGCTCCTGCTTCTCTGGAGAACCCCTGGGGATGCCCAGGTGCACGTGGACTCCTGGAGTAGGGACGAGAAGAGGAGAGGCGTGTCCACCTGGAGCTCAGGGGTTCAGCTCTCCAAGCTCCCCGTTAGCCTCGGAGAGGGCTGTCCATCCTGGGGCCCAAATCCAGACCCTGATGCCAGCCCCGTGTGAGGCTGCCTCAGAGAGAAGGCAGGTGGTTGATGCTGGGACTTCACCACGGCTTCCGCAGACCCCAGGGGAGTGGCAGATTCACGTGCATCAAAGTCTGTTCCACCCTTGGCGGCCTCTGTGCAGCTCTGATGACTCGCTCCCCGCCTGGGGAAAGGGCATGCGCCCCCTTGCCTGGCTTGGCTTTCACGATGACCACAAGCTGGTAAACGCTGCAAGCCGATTTCCTGGAGGAGGCTATCTTTCATTTATTCTGCCTGATAATTAAGGATTAAGTAAGATGTGTTCCCAATGGGAGGCGCCTACCTGTAATTTTCCTCATTTGGCCTGAAAATACAGTCGAACAATGCAAAACTCTTCTCGCAAGACCGAGGCCGGGCTGAGCACTCACGGGGGTGTTTACCTGAGTCCACTGAAGCAGGACGGTCCCCTGTGTGCCATCCAGCAACTCAGGACAATAACTGCCGCGTCCCCACTGTCACCAGCGTGCGCTGAGTGAAATTTACAACCAGTACGTGGGGCACCGCGTCTCCTCCTTTACAGCAAGGTCTCGTTTAAGCGTTCGTGGAAGCGATGTTTGTGGATATAACGCATACTCACTGTGAAGATATTAGAGAGGAGGAAAAGGCGTGGAGAAAAAACTAGACACAACCCAACTGTGAGAGAAAGCCATGGCCAAGACAATAGTGTGTCTCTTCAGGACACTCTATGCATCCACCTATTTATCTCATTTACCTACCTCCCCGTATACCTACTTACTTACCTACCTACTTACCTACCTAACTACTCATCTACTTACCTACCTGCCTATCTACCTACCTACTTACCTACCTACTTACCTACCTAACTACTCATCTACTTACCTACCTGCCTCTCTACCTTACCTATGACCCTCCCTCCCTCCTTACTTACGTACCTACTTATCTACCAACCTCCCTCCCTACTTACCTACCGACATATCTGCCTCCCTACCTGCTTACCTACCTACTTACCTACCTGCCTACCACCCAACAACTTACCTACCCACTGCCCTACCTACCTAGTTATCTACTTACCCTACCTACCTATCTATATAACTACCTACCTATCTACCAAGGTATCTACTTAGCTACCTACCTACCAACCTATCTACCTACCTACATACCTACCTACCTACCTACCTACCTACTTGCCTCTCTCCTTCCTTCCTTACCTACCTACATACTCAGCTATCTACTTACCTACCTATCTACATACCTCCCTCCCTATTTACATGCTTACCTACTACCTACCTATCTACCTGCTTATCTACTTAGCTACATACTTACGTCCCTAGCTACCTATGTGACTACGTACCTACCTACCAACCTACTTACTTACCCACACCTACTTACCTATCTACCTCCTTCCCTACCTCCCTCTCAGCCACCCTCCTTCTCTTCCTCCCTCCCTCCCTCCCTACCACCCACTTACTTATCTACCTACCTACCTATGTACCTACTTACCTTTCTACCTTCTTTCTCCCTCCCTCCCTACCCGCCTCCCTACTTACCTATCTAACTGCCTCCCTCCTTCCCAACCTACCTAATTGCTTATCTATCTATGTACCTAAGTACTTACTTAGCTCCCTCCCTCCCTCCCTAACTATGTATGCACGTACATGCCTACCTATCTGCCTACTTACCTACTATGTACTTACTTACCTACCTACCTACTTATCTACCTCCCTCCTTTTCTCCCTCCCTCCCTCCCTATGTATCTTCCTACCTATCTACTTACTTACCTATCTACCTACCTACCTACCTATTTACCTACTTACCTACCTACCTACCTACTTACCTAACTACCTACCTACACTTACCTAACTATTTTACTATCTACCTATCTAGATACCTACTTACCTACCTACCTACCAACCTGTCTACCTAACTACCTACCTACTTACCTACCTACCTATTTACCTATCTTACTACCTATCTACACTTACCTACCTATTTAACTATCTACCTACCAATCTGTCTACCTACCTACCTACCTTTTCACCTCCCTACTTACTTACCTACCTACCTACTTACTTATCTACCTACCTACATGTCTACCTACCTACCTATTATCTATCTACCTAAATACTTACCTATCTACCAACCTATCTACCTACCAACCCATCTACCTATCTATCTGTCTACCTACCTCCTCCCTCCCTCTAGACCTACGTACTCACCATCTACTTACCTACCTACCTATATACCTCACTCCATCCCTACCTACATATTTACTACCAATCTACCTATTTACTTAGTTACTTACCTGCCTTCATATCTACCTACCTATCTACATACCTATCTACTTATCTCCTTTTCTCCATCCACCCCTTCCTATGTATCTTCCTATCTACCTACTTACCTACCTACCTACCTATTTACCTACTTACCTATCTACCTACCTGCCTACCTACTTACCTGCCTATTTAACTCTCTACCTACCTGCATATCTACTTACCTTGTCTACCAACCTACCTATCTGTCTACCTACTGACCTACCTTCTCACCTACCTACATACCTACCTATCTACCTACCTATCTAACTACCTACTTATTTATCTACCTTTCTACATGTCTACCACCTATCTACCTACTACCTATCTACCTAATATCTACCTACCAGCCTATCTACCTACCTACCTATTTACCTACCTAGCTCCCTCCCTCTAGACCTACAAACTCATCATCTACTTACCTATCTACCTATATACCTCACTCCATCCCTACCTACATATTTACTACCAACATACCTATCTACCTACTTACTTACCTACCTTCCTATCTACATACCTATCTGCTTACCTACCTACGTACTTCCTTCCCTCCTCCATACCTACCTACTCACCTATCTACCTATCTAACTCCCTCCCTCCCTACTTATATATCTACTTACTACCTACTCAACTACTACTTAGCTGCCTACCTACCTACCTACCTACCTACTTACCCATCATCTGCTTGCCTGTCTCCCTCCTTCCCTCCTTCCCTCCCTCCATGCCTATCTATGTAGTGCCTACTTACTTATGTACCTATCTACCACCTACTTACCTACCTACCTACTTTCTTAACCTCCTGCTTCCCTTCCTACCTCCCTCCCTCACTGTCTTCTTACATGCCTACTACCTACCTATGTACTTATCTACCTACCTACCTACTTACCTCCCTCTCTTCCTACCTTACTACGTATCTACCTATCTACGTACTTACCCACCACCTTCTTACCTGCCTACCTCCTTATCTAGCTCTCTCTTTCCCTTCCTCACTTCATCTTTCCCTCCCTCCCTCCCTCCCTATTTACCTCCCTATTTACGACTTACCTACCTACCTACCTACTACCTACCTACTACCTTCTTACTTCCCCCCTCCACACCTACCTAATTATCTATCTATCTACCTAAGTATCTACTTACCTCCCTCCCTACCTATCTAACCACATATGTATGTATGTACCTACCTATCTACCTATTTACCTACCACGTTCTTACCTACTTACCTACTTATCTACCTCCCTCCTTTCCTCCTTTCCTCACTCTCTCCCTCCCTATGTATCTACCTACCTACCTATCTACCTGCTTACCTACCTACCTACCTACCTATTTATGTACCTACCTACTTATCTATCTATTTACCTACTTACTTACCTACCTATCTACCTACCTACATACCTACTTACCTACTGACCTACCAACCTATCTACGTACCTACCCACTGACCTATCTAGCTACCTACCTATCTTTTTAACTCCCTTCCTCCCTCCCTCCCTACCTACTCACATACCTACCTACCTACCAACCTATATGCTTACCTACCTACCTATCTACAAAACTTATCTACCCTTCCACCCTCCTTCTCTCTATCCCTACCTAACACCTCACCTAACTACTTACCTGCCTACCTTTCTCCTTCCCTCCCTACTTACCTGCTTACCTGCCTACCTATCTATCATTCTACCTACTTAACTTCTTACCTACCTACCAACTCGTCTTCCTACCTACCTACCTACATAACTACTTGCCTACATACCTATCTACCTATCTACTAACTACCTACCTACTTACCTACCTACTTAACTCCCTCCCTCCCTATCTACATACCTACCTACCTACATACCTACCTATTTACTGACCTACCTACTTACCTCTCTCCCCCATGCCACTTCCTTCCCTCCCTTCTTAGCTACCTACCTATTTACCCACCTACCTATTTACCCACCTCCTCCCTATCTAACTCCCTCCTTACTTCCCTCCCTTTGTATCTACCTACATACCTGCCTACCTGCCTACCTACTTACCCACCTGTTTGATTACCTAACCCCCAATGTAATCAACAGTCATCTAAGTATATATATTTATTTATTTCTACCTATTTATAAGTGTTTTTATGACATGACTTGGCATGACATAATATGTAATGTGACCTGACATGGTGAGATATCTAACATGATCTCATCTATGACCTGACCTGATCTGATCTATGGTGTGGTGTGATATTGTGGTCATTAGGGTAATGGCCTCTGTAGAAGAGACCCACGTTCCCACTCCCGTAGCCTGTGGCTCTGTTACTTTCTGGGGCAAAGGGCATGTAAGGCTGCAAATAGGTTAAAGGTGCTGCCATGTGACCTGGCAGCAGGGAGGTCACTCTCAGTCATCCAGGTGGGTCTCGTGGTCACAGGTCCTTAGAAGTGAAAGAGGGAGGCAGGAAGTAGATTGAGTGGTACCACGAGAGAAAGACGTGCCAACCTTGCTGGATTTGAAGATGGAGGAAGGAGCCACGAGCTGAGGAGTGCTGGTACCTGTAGAAGCTGGCGAGGTGAGGAATGGGTTTCCACCTGCCACCTCCAGAAGCAGCCAGCCCTGCCAGCATCTGGTGTGGAGTCCTTGGAGTTCCGTGCTGCACTTTCAGCTCCAGAACTGTAAAATAATGAATTATTGTTGTCTTAAGTCACGAAGTCTGTCCCAATTTGTTAGGGCAGCAAATAGAAAACCAATACAAAATAAATAGCATTAAATTTAATTGATCAATTTGGGGCCTCATGGCTTGTACCTTTGACATTATTGTTTTTCTTTTCTTGTTTTTTTTAAGGAGCCCTTAAAAAACGCTTGAGTCCACATGTTATATTATTAATCTCATGGCTGTACCTTTCACATTTCGTTCTGGATCCACCCAAATCCTCCATCGTGTGTGGAGTCAGGCATGGGTGCACCTTCACAGCTCAGAACCTCCTGAGTGGTTTTCCCAGCATGGCCGCCAAGCCTTCAGCTCTCCAGGATGGGGTCCCAGGTGCTGCTCCCACCTGGGGCTGCCTTTGAATTCTCTATTCTGGTCTATGCTGGCCCTGTCCCCCTGCTTTCATCACTATGGCTATGAGCATGCCATAATAAACACTCGGATATGTTTACAGATTGGCTGACCTGTATACATATTTAAATAAGCTTATTTTTTTTAATGATTCAATTGTAACTATAACTCAGATTGCACTGAATGTGAAGGTTAATTTAGGGAGAACTGACATCTTTATAATAAATAATTAGATCCTAGATTATGACATACCTCTTCCTTTTTTTGATTCAGCCTTTCATTCATTATTAGAGCTTGAAAATCTCCAAAGAAGGCTCATATATTTGGGGTTAAGTTCATTCCAGACACCACATAATTTTGTGACAGTTGTGAATGGCATATTATTTTAATTATGTATGCTGTAGTTGATTATTACTAGTACATGTAAGCCTACTGACTTGTGTCCAGAAATATTGCTGAACTCTTAGCTTGTCTGCTACTGCTGTTGGTTTCTTTCTTCTGGGGAGGTGAGGGCAGCATCTGCAAGTAATGATGGTGGAAGCAGCTCTTCTCCTCTCCACGTGCACATCTCCCCCGGCCATGATGGAGCTCATCCAGAACAGCGAGAACCAGCAGAAGTGAACTGAGCATCCTCAGCTTGTCCCTGTCTCACAGGGAGGACGTCTCCACTGTCCCCACTGAGCACCCTGTCGGTCTCATGCAACGTGAAGTTGTTGGCTTATAATACTTGTGAAGAGAAGTCCTGTGATTTCCTTTTTGAAGTGTTTTCATCATAAACAAATGTTTACTATTATCAAGTAGTTTGTCTGCATGTAGTGAGAAAACGATTTTTTCTCCTTTCTCTATTATTATGGTGAATTTGATGGATAGAGTATCCCATGTTGATGCATCTTGGTGTTCCTGTTGTAAACCTGACTGTCTTGGCTTGCCAGGCTGCAGTAAAATCCACAGAATTGGCTGACCTAAGCTAGAACTTTTTGGCTTGTGGTTTCAGAGGACAGAAGTCCCAAACCAAGCTGTCAGTAGGGCCATGCTTTCTCCTGGGATCAGGTGCATTCTGGGGATGGCCATCCTTCCCCAGAAAATGTCCTCAGTTTATTCCTAGGTGGTTTCCTCTGATTTTTGAATTCTGGGCTTTTGTCCTCAGAAGACTTCCTGATTCACGTTATGATCTGCCCTCCTTCAATTTAGACACATCTTAATATGACCTTAGAAATGCCAATTCACAAATGGATCCACACCTTCAGAGGTAAAAATGTCTTCAGGGGCTCTTATGTACAAATGTGTTCACACTATGATTGCTCAGCCAGCCTCCTCTGAGAGTTCATTGAGGAACTGCATTGGAGTTGTCATCTTGCAACCTACCCTACAGATCTTGGAGTCTTACATACCTAATGGATGCATGAAACACTTTTATAAATCTTACATTTACAGATAGCTTCTGCTGATTCTGTTTTTCTAGAGAACCCTGACTAATACAGCTTGGTACCATGTGGGTTCTTGACAAACAGATTCTCAAAATGGGTTTTTACAATTGGTTTTCTACTGTTACTAGACTCAGAGGCACTAACGACTCTGTTTCCCATAATCAAGATGGCACTGACAGTCCATGGGGTGAACTAGCAAGAGAGATAGTCAAAATATCACCATTCGATTTTGCCAATAGTATAGTTATATGAGTCAAGACTCTGGGTGGAATGTTTTTGATACCTTTACAGAGTATTGTGGAGTTAAGAGGTATCACAATGTTGGCTGGCTGTTGTTAGATATACTGGATATAGTGACGAGGGAAAGGTATAAACTGAAGTCTTCCAATGAGAAGCTTATGTGCCTTACGATAGATGTAAGCATTTCTATGAGTGCTCTGAAGGAAAATCTTATTTCCTGTAGCCACAGACTTGAGATCTCTGAAAATCAGACTCAGAGTCTGATTGTTAGAATAGCAAGTTTCCAAAGTAAGCTAAAATCTCAACCTTGCATGATATCTGCCATTAAAGTGAGGGCATTGATTGGAAAGGAGTAGGACCCTGAAAAATGGGATAGTGACATATGGATTGATAATGATAGCTGTAGAGAAATTGAAACCCTAGATTGTGCTGAATCTTTTCTGGATAACCCTGTAATGGTCTGCCCTGAGGACATAGCCACCCCACCTCCAGGCTGCCTTGAGGAAATGGCTTCTGGACCTCTAGTCAGTCCTGAGGAATTGGTCACCCCACCTCCATGTGAAGGAATTAACCCTTTAGTACCTGGAATGCACATAATTACCCTCAATGGGGGAGTAGCCCTTGCTCCTCTGCCTGGAGTGACTGATCCTGATTCACCAAATGAAAGTACAAACAAATGCCCTGAAGTAATTGGCTTGGAAGACACTTGTAATTCTTTTTATGACCTACCTCCCACCCCTCTTTTCTTCCAGACATATAACTAGAGTGAAGTCCCAACAGGCCTCAAAAGGTAAGGTACAAGGTGTGACCCATGAGGAGGTATGTTGAACTCCAAAAAAACTGAGCTGGAGTCCTCAAACACAGTGGGGACTTTCAGATCCCAAGCTGACAGAAGCCATGTGGGTACAGTTAATCACCATAGACAAGGTGGGCATGGCCACCACAATGGACAGCAGACTCAAAGTAGGAGTCAAAATTATCGGACTTGCAGAGACTTATGGCATAGGCTAGTATATCATGGGGCTCCTAGAAGTACAATAGATAGGCAGTCAACTAAATTCTTTTTTGAGCTATATAGGCAGAAGGGTTCTGTATCAAGTGAACAGAAGTTTAACTTGAATTATAAAAACAAAGAGACATGGCTCCTGAATCAATGACCATACTTGAGATGGTTTACAGACCCAGAGTCCCTTGAATGAGGGGAAGGCCAGGTGCCTTTGGGGAAGGACCCTATTTTACTGCCACAAATTTATATTGCTTATCTTCCTCCAGACCTTCCCCAAGAAGACCTATGGCTTTAAACCAGGGTAGCTGTGCATTGGAGAAAAAGAAATGATGAGATATCATGGGGATTATTAGACACTGGTTCAAAAGTGACATCAATTCCAGGGAACCCAAAATGTCACTCTGGTCCACCAGTCAGACTGGGGCTTATGGAGGTAAGGTGATTGATGGAATTTTAGCTCAGGTCCATCTCACAGTGGGTCCAGTAGCTCTCCAGAACCTTAGTTATTTCCTTAGTTCTAGAACGCATAATTGGAATAGGCATACCGAACCACTGGCAGAATCCTCACACTGGCTCTCTGACCCTTGGAATGAGGGCTATTATTGTAGGAAAGGTCAAGTGGAAGCCACTAGAACTGCCCCTACCAAACAAAATAGTAAATCAGAAGCAATACTGGGTTCCTGGAGGAATAGCAGAGATTAGTGCCACTATTAAGGACTCGAAGGATGCAGGGGCGGTGATCCCCACCTACCCCATTCAGCTCTCCAATTTGGCTTGTGTAGAAAACAGATGGGTCTTGGAGGATGACAGTAGACTATTGTAAACTCAACCAGGTTGTGACTCCTATTGCAGCTGCTGTTCAGGATGTGGTATCTAGGCTTAGAGAAATCAACATATACCTGCTACCTGGTAGGCAGCTATTGAGCTGGCAAATGCTTTTTTCTCAATAGTTGTTAGTAAGAATGACCAGAAATAGTTTGCTTTTCACTGTCAAGGCCAGCAGTATACCTTCACTGCCTCAGAGTTATAGCAACTCTCCAGTTTTATGTCACCATATCGATTTTAGGAAGCCTGATTATTACTTCCTCCCACAAGACATCATGCTGGTCCATTATTGATGATATGTTGATAGAACCTAGTGAGTAAGAAGCAGCAAACACTCTATTCTTATGGATAAGGCTTTTCCTGTCAAAGGATGGGAGATAAGTCCCACAAAAATACAGGGGCTTCCACCTGAGTGAAATTTCTAGGTGTCCAGTGGCGTGGGGCATGTCAAGATATCCCTTCTAAGGTGAAGGATAAGCTGTTGCATCTGGCCCCTCCTATGACCAAAAGGGAGTCACAACAAAGGGAGTTGATCTCTTTGGATTTTGAAGACAACATATTCCTCATTTGGGTGTGCTACTCCGGCCCATTTATCTAGTGACCAGAAAAGCAGCTAATTTTGAGAAAGGATCTGAACATGAGGAGGCTCTGCAACAGGTCCAGGCTGCTGTAGAAGCTGCTCTGTCACTTGGACCATATGATCCAGCACATCCAATGGTTCTGGAAGTGTCAGTGGCAAATAGAGACGCTGTCTAAAGCATTTGGCAGACCCCCATAGGAGAATCAGAACACAGACCCTTAAGATTTTGGAGCAAGGCCTTCCCATCTGCTGCAGATAAATACTCTCCTTTTGAGGAACAGCTTTTGGCCTGTTACTGGCCTTATTGGAGACTGAACACTTAGCAATGGGCCACCAAGTTACCATGAGATATGAATTGCCTATCCTGAGCTGGGTGTTGTCTGACCCATCAAGCCATAAAGTTGGGTGTGTGCAGGAGCACTTCATCATAAAATGGAAATGATGTATTAGAGATAGGACTTGAGCAGGTCCTGAGACATAAGGCAGTTACATGAGGAAGTGGCCCAAATGCCCATGGTCTGCACTCCTGCCACTTTACCTTCTCTTTCCCAGACCAGATGATGGCTTCTTGGGGAGTTCCTTATAATCAAGTGACCAAGAGAAACTTCAGGCCTGGGTCACAGATGGTTCTGCATCATAGGCAGGTACCACCCAAAAGTGGACAGCTACAGCAGTGCAGCCTCTTTTTGGGTTGGCCCTGAAGAACAGTGATAAGGGCAAATGCTCCCAGTAGGCAGAACTTTGAGCAATGCACCTGGTTGTTCATTTTTCTTGGTAGGAGAACTGGTCAGATACATTTATATACTGACTCATGGGTTGTTGCTAATGGTTTGGCTGGATAGTCAGGGACTTGGAAAGAGCATGATTGGAAGATTGGTGACAAAGAGGTCTGGTGAAGAGGTATGTAACAGACCTTTCTGAGTGGGCTAAAAACATGAATATATTTATGTCCCATGTGTATGTGAACCAGAGGATGATTTTAACAGAGAAAGGTCTTAATGATCAAGTAGATAAGATGTCCCGTTCTGTGGATACCAGTCAACGTCTTTCCCCAGCAACTCCTGTCATTGCCCAACGGGCTCATGAACAAAGTGGTCATGATGGTAGGGATGGATGTTATTCATGGGCTCAGCAATATGGACTTCCATGCACCAAGGATGACCTGGCTACATGCACTGTCAAGTGCCCAATGTGCCACCAGCAGAGACCCACACTCAATCGCTGATACGGCACTATTCACTGAGGTGATCAGCCTGCTACCTGCTGGCAGGTTGATTCCATTGGACCACTCCCTTCATGGAAGGGGCAGCGATTTGTTCTAACTGGAAGAGACACATACTCTGGATATGGGTTTGGTTTCCCTGCATGCAATGCTTCTGCCAAAACTACCATCCAAGGACTTAGGGAATGCCTTATCCATCGTCATGGTATTCCACACAGCATTGCTTCTGATCAAGGAACCCACTTCACAGCAAATGAAGTGCAGGCAGGGGCACATTCTCTAGGAATCTCTGGCTTACCACATTTCCCATAATCCAGAAGCAGCTGGGTTGATAGAATGGTGGAATGGCCTTTTAAAAACTCAATTATGGTGCCAACTAGGTGGCAATACCTTGCAGGGCTGGGGTGATGTTCTTCAGGAGGCTGTGTATACTCTGAATCAGCATCCACTCTATGGTGCTGTTTCTCCCATAGCCAGGATCCATGGGTCCTGGAACCAAGGGGTGGAAATGGGAGTGGCACTACTCATTATTACCCCTAGTGATCCACTAGGAAAATTTTTGCTTCCTGTCCCTGTAACCTTGAGCTCTGCTGGTTTACAGGTTTTAGTTCCAGAAAGGGGACTGCTTCCACCAGAAGAAATCACTATGATTCCACTGAACTGGAATCTAAGACTGCCACCTGGTTACTTTGGCCTCCTCATGCCCCTGGATCAACAAGCCAAGAAGGGGATCACTTTCCTGGCTGGGAAATAGGACTGTAGCTACCCAATGAAGGCAAAGAAGTGTGCCACTGGAATAAAGGAGATCCCCTGGGGCCTGTCTTAGTGCTACCATGCCCTATGATTAAAGTTAGTGAAAAACTGTAATAACCCAATCCAGGCAGAACTACCAATGGCTCTGAAACTTCAGGAATGAAGGTTTTCAGGCAAAGAACCATGGCCATGTATGTTGCTTGCTAAGGGTAAAGGGAACACGGAATGTGTAGTGGAAGAAGGTCATGATAAATATGATCTATGACCCCGTGGTCATACAGAAATGAGGACTGTAATGGTATGAATATTTCTTCTTCTTTGTAAGTAGTATCTATGTATTTACACATAAATCCAGTATCTCTGTTTTTGTCTTTATTTTATACCCTTTAACATAAGCTGTTTTGTTCTTGATATAGTATTTAAGTCGCAGTATATCACGTTGAAGAATGAATGTTACCCAAGGACTTGCAATCTCTTCTGTAGAGATTTAATGCATTTCTGGTTGTATATAGGGAAGTAGAGTATTGTAGGTGGGAAAAAATGTGTGTGTTCTTGTTTTCTATTTAGAGATCAAGTATGGTTTAAGGTAATGTGTCTAGCTGCCAAGTTGACAAGGGGTGGGTGGTCATGGTCAGGTTCCTGAGTGCCCAGTTGTCTGGTCAGGCAAGCACTGGCCTGTCTGTTATTGTGAGGACATTTTATGGTCTTAAATCATGACCACATTGGTTGTAGTGGGTGACAATTTAATCACTGGATGACTTTTAAGTTGGATTCAGAATAGAATCACTCTTTCTGCTTCAGCCAGCCAGCTTCTCCGGAAAGTTCATGGAGGACCTTCATGGCCTGCCCTACAGATATTGGACTCTGACATCCCCACAGTTGTGTGAGACGCTTTTATCAATCTTATATTTGTAGATATCTCCTGCTGATTCTGTTTCTCTAGAGAACCCTAACTAATACACAGACATTTCCACTATATCCCAGCTGTCCTTAGCTCCCAGGGCAGACGGGCCCCATGCTGAGATGCTGGGAATGGTGTTTGTGGACCAGGCCAGGCCTGAGGTATACAGGGTTTGGGGTTTGGCATGCTTGGGAGGGGACAAGTGTGCCTGTGTAGGAGGCTGGTGTGCTGGGTGGGGGTTGGGCAGGTGGAACCAACGAGCTGGTTGAGTGGCTGGATGTGGGCAGTGTCCACTCCTTCCTTCATCAAAGCCCATCCTCTGCTCTAAGCTCTGTCCTACAGAGGTCCCCACCTGGAGGGTCCCGGGCTGGTTGGAGGAAGGACACAGGCTGTCATCGCCTGGTGGCAGGGACTGCCACGGCTGTGCGGGTAGCTTGTCCCCTGCTTGCTCAGTGCCTGCCCAGCAGGAGCCAGGCCTGGGAGAGGCCACTTCTGTGGCAACAGGAATTTCTTAGGAGGAATGCTGGGCTCTGTCTGGATGCTGGTCTTCTGTGAAGGTGGGGATCCTGGGTCAAGGAGGAGAGGCCCTACTGGTGGAGGGAGCAGCTGTTCTTGCCGAATTGCAGCATGATCCCCTAGGGTGGCACTGGCTCTGGTCAGCTGAGAGACACAGAGCCCTTCCCTTTAACTGGGGTCCCTGAGCCCCCCACTCCTCTGTTTTGCCTGGGCACCCCGTGGCAACACTTGACCACTCTAGGCCTTCAAAAAAGCTCTCAGGAGGCACTCACCAAAGGGCTGTGCAGATGCTCAAGGGAAGACAAGGGCCCCCTCGGTGTCCACTTCCCACCTGACCTGCCAGGTCCCTTGGTGGGAGACCACAGAGACCAGGGGACCAGAGATGAAGAAAAGGTGCTCTGAGTACTGCCTTGCCTCCTCCAAAAGGGAGAGCATTAGACATGGGAGCAAGAGGATCTGGAGCAGATCACCTGCTGCCATCAGGCCCGTCCAAGCCTCGGGCTGCACCTGCGGTGGAGGTAGGGCTCTTGCTGGGCACTGAGCAGGGAGGGAGAGATCTCTGGCTATTGGGCCAGAGCAGACCAGGGCAGCAGGCAGACATGGAAGGAAGCTTCTGTGCTGGACCAGGCCCTTGGGTATGGGTGGTGTGTTAGTTTGCAAGCTGCTGTAATGCAATATACCAGAACTGGATGGCTTTTAAAAATGGGAATTTAGTAAGTTACAAGTTTATAGTCCCAAGCCTATGAAAATGCCCAAACTAAATCATCCAGGGAAAGATACCTTAATTCAAGAAAGACCTTTAAAAAACAACCCCCAGAGTTAACTTCACATCCAGAGTCACACTTCATAATAAATTCAAAGACGACACAGCTAATGGATGGGGGCCACACGGGGAGGGGTGTGTAGGTGGAGAGGGTGTGGCTGAGGCTGAACAGACCAAAGGGACAGTTCTTTGATTTTTTTATTCTTACATTTTTAGATCAGATTTAAGTGAGTTTTATATAGAAATAAAAACAATACCATGTTTCCTGCATGCAAACACATACCCACCCCTTTCTTTATGAAGGCATTCAATAAAAGACTCATTAAGTCCTTTTTAAAATCTTTGCAGATGTAAGATATTCACAAAGAATTAAGATTGAGTACTCCTTAGTCTAAAGTGGGCAACCTTTAAGAGATGGCAGCAAGAACACATTACTCCTTCAAAGCAGATGTGAGATAACAGGTGTCAGCTAAGTCCAAGTTCAATAAAGCACCTACTTTCAACAAACAGGGGAGAACCACCACCAGGCAAGAAGCATCCCAGACATTGAGAAGCAAATCTGAGCTTATTTCTAGACTGAGAGGGGCATTGGATCCTGCAGACAGAACGTGATCATATACATGGTGTCATGCTTTGCTGACACAGAAGGGGTATCTATGTTTAAAAGTGGTATAGTGCAGACATAACAGAAGTACTGGTTTTGAGGCAATGCATGAATGATGAAGGCTGTAAATAATGTGGTAGCTATGCAGAAGAGCAAAGAGAGCTAAGAGATGTAGCAGAGTGAGAAAAAAAAAGGCCAATGGGTCAGGAACACCTCTGTCAGCTGGGAGGTTACGTGGCTGGCATTTGCTGGTCCCTTGCTCCTGGGCTCCGTTTCTTTCAGACTCTGATGCTGTGGGGGTTCCTCACTTTGCTTCTCCAGGGCTGGCTTTCATCTCTCGCCTTTCCTTGGCTCTCTCCAGGTTCTGGCTTGCTTAACATCTCATGGAGACGTCTGCTGTGCTCCAAGTATCTCCAAACATCCATGTCTCTGTTCTCTAAGTGTCGGCATCTATGTCAGCTCTGCTCTGAAGTATCTGTCAGCTGTGTTGTTTCTACACTTTCTCCAAAATGTTTCCTCTATTTGAGGATTCCAGTAAACCAGTCAAGATCCACCTGCAATAACTGGAGTCACATCTCCATCTAATCAAAAGTCATACCCACAATTGGGCATGTTACTTCTCCATAGAGATACAGTCTAATTAAAAGTTTCCAACCTACAGTATTGAAACAAGATTAAAAGAAATGGCTGCCCCCACAAATTTGGAACAGAATTAAAGCATGGCTTTTCTGGGGCACAGGCGGTGCCCTTGGAAGCAGTGAGGAGAACCTGGGATCCAGCATTTGGGAGAGGAAGAGCCAGCCTGACTTCTCATGGACTGGATATGGGGTGTGGAAGAAAGTTGGGAGTCAAAGACCTGCCACTACTTCTTGCCCAATCCCACTGAAATATAATTTTCCGGTCACTGTTTGGCTCAACTCTGGGACCGGATTGCCAGGGTCTCCTTCTCCAGTTTATGATGGTTTTGTTCAGAAACCTCACAGGGAGATATGTGAAGAATAAATAAATAGGAAGGAAGGAGTTGGGTGGCATCAGCAGGCCTGGATGGCCCCACCTTTCTCCCAGGCTCCCAACTGCCCATCTCCCCAGGAGCCCATAGTCTGAATTGGGGGTGTCGCCTTCTGATGGGCCTCACATTGTGGGCTCATCCCTGCAGTCGTCTGGATCACAGAGGCCCAGAGGCGCCAGGACTGAGGTTATCGTGGGATAATGTGATGAACAGGTGCTGGCGGGGAGAGGGGAGGAGGTGGCTGTGGCCGAGGTATGGGTGGTGGGTGCTGGTGAAGGCCTCAGCAGGGGGGCTCCTGCATGGAGAGGTTAGAGGAGGAGAAGCCCTGGGCAGACCCTGCCAGAGTCCAGCAACTGGGAAACAAGCAGCACAGGAGGCTGCTGCAAAAGGGGCAGGGAGGGCACAACCACAGGGCCAGAGGGGACAAGGAGAGGCTGAGCACTTGGAAATGGAAGGAAGAGTTTTTGAGCAGGGGCAATGGGTGGGACTTCCGTGAGTTAGTGGCTGGAAATTTCCATAGGATTCATGTCCCAAGAAGGCACTGGGAGTTGGCTAGAGTTCCTTTCGTGTATGGGGGCAGGGCTGGGAGTAGGGCCAGAGGCAGGGGCAGAGGGCTCCTGGAGCCCAGAGAGGGTGGAAGAAAGACAAGACTTTAGGTTAATGTTTTTCAATGTCTCTTTCTTGAGGTGCCAACACATTCCCCTCTGGCTGGCGCGGCCCCTTCTGCACAGCTCCTTTAGTGGGATGCTAACGGGGTCTCCTGTGGAGCCGCTTTGTGGATGGAGCAGCGTCTGTGATCGCTGGCTTCAGGTGATGGGCCCTCGGTCATCTCGGGGGGCCTCACCCGGCATCAGAGGCTTTAGGAACAAGAGCTGACGTTTCCCACAGAAGAGGAAGTCTTGCACCAAGACCCGACCTCACATCGCAGCCCCAGGCTGCTGGCCTGCCCCAGCCATTCGGACTTGCAGCCCCCGACCTGGTGAGCCAGTCCCTTGGCATGAACTCTTTTCTCTAACGTCTGCACAGCCTCTGCTCCTGCTTCTCTGGAGAACCCCTGGGGATGCCCAGGTGCACCTGGACTCCTGGTGTAAGGATGAGAAGAGGATAGGCGTGTCCACCTGGAGATCGGGGGTTCAGCTCTCCAAGCTCCCTGTGAGTCTCAGAGAGGACCGTCCATCCCAGGGCCCAAATCCGGACCCTGATGCCAGCCCTGTGCGAGGCTGCCTTGGAGAGGAGGCAGGTAGTTGATGCTGGGACTTCACCACGGCTTCCCCAGACCCCAGGGGAGCTGCAGATTCATGTGTATCAAAGTCTGTTCCACCCTCGGCAGCCTCTATGCAGCTCTGATGACTCGCTCCCTGAGGGGGGACGGAGCATGCGCCCCCTCGCCTGGCTTGGCCTTCACGATGAGCACAAGTTGATAATCGCTGCAAGCTGATTTCCTGGAGGAGGCTATCTTTCATTTATTCTGCCTGATAATTAAGGATTAATTAGGTAAGACATGTTCCCAATGGGAGGTGCATATCTGTAATTTTCTTCCTTCAGCCAGAAAATACAGCCGAATAATGCAAAACTCTTCTCACAAGACCGAGGCCAGGCTGAGCACTCACGGGAGTGTTTGTCTGAATCCACTGAAGCAGGATGGTCCACTGTGTGCCATCCAGCAACTCAGGACAATAACTGCCGCGTCCCCACTGTCACCAGCGTGCGCTGAGTGAAACTTACAACCAGTACATGGGGCACCGTGTCTCCTTTACAGCAAAGTCTCATTTAAGTGTCCGTGGAAGAAATGTTTGTGGAAATAACGCATATTCATGTGAAGATATTAAAGAAGAGGAAAAGGCATGGAGAAAAAACTAGACACAACCCAACTGTGAGAGAAAGCCATGGCCAAGACAATGGTGTGTCACTTCAGGATACTTTATGCATCCACCTATTTATCTCATCTACTACCTCCCCATCTACCTACGTACTTACCTACCTAACTAATTATATACTTACCTACTTGCCTCTCTACCTACCCATCACCCTCCCTCCCTCCTTACTTACATGCCTACGTATCTACCATCCTGCCTCCCTACTTACCTACCTACATATCTGCCTCCCTACCTGTTTATCTACTTACTTACCTACCTACCATGCCAACAACCTAGCTACCTACTGCTCCACCTATCTACCTGTCTACCTACCTATTTACCTACCTACTTACCTTCCTACCTACTTACCTATCCTCTTACCTACTTACCTACCTACCTTCCTACCTATCTAACTACCTACCTACCTACATATCTACCTACCTACCTATACTATCTATCTACCTAACTACCTACCTATCTACCAAGCTATCTACTTAGCTACCTACCTACCAACCTATCTACCTACTTACCTCTCTCCTTCCTTCCTTACCTCCCTACATACTTACCTACCTATCTACGTGCCTCCCTCCCTATTTACCTGCCTACCTACTACTTACCTAACTATCTACCTGCTTACCTACTTAGCTACCTACTTGCGTCACTATCTACCTACGTAACTATGCACCTACCTACCTACCAACTTACCTACTTACCTATCTACCTCCTTCCTTACCTCATTCTCATCCACCCTCCATCCCTCCCTCCCTACCATCTACCTAGTTATGTACCGACCTACCTACCTATGTACCTACTTACCTATCTACCTTCTTTCTCCCTCCCTCCCAACCCACCTCCCTACTTACCTATCTACCTATCTATCTAACTCACTCCCTCCTCCCCACCTACCTAATTGTTTATCTATCTACGTACCTAAGTACCTACTTAGCTCCCTTCCTCCTTCCCTAACTACATATGCATGTACATACTTATCTACCTACTTACCAACCATGTACTTACCTACCTACCTACCTACTTATCTACCTCCCTCCTTTTCTCCCTCCCTCCCTGTGTATCTTCTTACCTATCTACCTACTTACCTATGTACCTACTTATCTATTTACCTACTTACCTGTTTGCCTAGCTACCTGCCTATTTACTTATCTATCTACCTGCCTACTTACCTACCTACACTTACCTACCTATTTAACTATCTAATTACCTATATAACTACTTCCCTACCTACCTAGCAACCTGTCTACCTACCTACCTATCTGTCTACCTATCTACCTTCTCACATATCTACTTACCTATCTACCTACCTACTTGTTTATCTATCTACCTACATGTCTACCTAAGTACCTACCATCTACCAACCTATCAACTTATCTACCTACCAACCTATCTACTTACCTACCTACCTACTTCCCTCTAGATGTACCTACTTACTGATCTACTTATCTACCACCTATATACCTCACTCCATCCTTACCTACATATTTACTACCAACCTACCTATCTACCTACTTACTTACCTATCTTCCTAACTATCTACATACCTATCTACTTATCTACCTCCTTCCTTTTTTCCAACCCTAACTCCCTATGTATCTTGTTACCTATTTACCTACTTACCTATCCACCTACCTACTTACCTACCTATTTAACTATCTACCTATCTACATACCTTCTTCCTTTCCCCCCTCCAACCTGTCTACCTACCTACCTATCTGTCTACCTACCTACCTTCTCACTTACCTACTGTGTTAGTTAGATTCAGTTGTCAACTTGGCCAGGTGAGCATACCTAGTCTTGTTGCTGCGGACATAAGCCAATGGTATGTGAACCTCATCTGTTGCTAATTACATCTGCAGTCGGCTAGGAGGTGTGTCTGCTGCAATGAGTGACGTTTGACTTAATTGGCTGGTGCCTAAATGAGAGGACGCAATGTAGCACAGCCTAAGCAGCTCGGCATTCCTCATCTCAGCACTTGCAGCTCAGCCCAGGCCTTTGGAGATGGAGAAAGAAGTCACTCCAGGGAAAGTTGTTGGAACCCAGAGGCCTGGAGAGAAGGCCAGCAGAGATCACTCTGAGACTTCCCACGTAAGAAAGAACCTCAGATGAAAGTTAACTGCCTTTCCTCTGAAGAACCAACAAAATAAATCCCCTTTTATTAAAAGCCAATCCGTCTCTGGTGTGTTGCATTCCAGCAGCCAGCAAACTAGAACACCTACTTACCTACCTACCTACTTACCTATCTAATGACCTACTTATCTACCTACCTACATGTCTACCTACCTACCTACCTACTACTTATCTACCTAAGTATCTACCTATCTACCAACCTATGCACTTACCTACCTACCAACCTATTTGCCTAGCTACCTGTCTCCCTCCCTCCCTCCCTCTAGACCTACATACTCACCGACATACTTAGCTACCTACCTATATACCTCACTCCATCCCTACCTACATATTTACTACCAACCGACTATCTACCTACTTACTTACCTACTTTCCTATCTACCTACCTATCTACATTCCTATCTACCTACATACCTCCCTCCCTACATATTCATCTACTTATTTATCTACCTATCTCCCTCCCTCCCTATGTGCTATGAACCTACCTACCTACCTACTTACCCATCACCTGCTTACCTAACTCCCTCCTTCCTTCCTTCCCTCCTTACATACCTAGCTACGTAGTGTGCCTACTTACTTATTTACCTATCTACCACCTACTTGCCTACTTACTTTCTTAACCTCCTGTCTCCCTCCCTACCTCCCTACATACTCACCTACCTACCTATGTACCTCCCTCCCTCCCTCACTGTCTTCTTACATGCCTACAACCTACCTATGTACTTATCTACTTACCTTCCTACCTTACTACATACCTACCTATCTACGTACTTCTCCACCACCTTTTTACCTGCCTACCTACTTATCTAGCTCCCTCTTTCCTTTCCTCTTTCCCTCTCTCCCTACTTACTTACCTATCTACCTACCTACATACCTACTTACTTACCTACCTACTTATCTATCTACCTACTTGCTTACCTACCTATCTACCTATCCCCTACCACCTACCTACTTACATACCTACCTACATATCTATCCACCTACCTACCACCTTCTTACTTCCCACCCTCCCTCCCTCCATCCCTCCCTACCTAATTGCCTATCTATCTACCTAAATACCTACTTACCTTCCTCCCTCCCTCCCTAACTACGTACATATGTACATACTTACCTACCTACTTACCTACTGCGTCCTTACCTACCTACCTACTTATCTACCTCCCTCCCTTCCTCCCTTCCTCTCTCCTTCCCTCCCTATGTACCTACCTACCTACCTACCTATCTACCTGCTTATCTACCTACCTACCTATTTCTACACCTACCCACCTGCCTACTTAAATACCTACTTACTTACCTACCTAACTACCTACCTACATACTTACTTACCTACCTACCTAACTACCAACCTATCTACTTACCTACCAACCGACCTATCTTCCTACCTACCTATCTGTTTATCTGCCTACCTATCTTTTAACTCCCTTCCTCCCTCCCTCCCTACCTACTCACATACCTACCTACCTACCAAGCTACATGCTTACCTACCTACCTATTTACAAAACTTATCCACCTCCCTCCCTTCCTCCCTCCTTCTCTCCATCCCTACTTAACATCTCACCTACTTACTTACCTACCTACCTACCCCTCTCTCCCTACTTGCCTGTTTACCTTCATACCTATCTACCTTCTTACCTACTTACCTTCTTATCTACCTACCTACCTACTTACTGATCTATCTACCTACCCATTTTCCTACCTACCTGCCAACCTACTTATCTATCTACCTACCTACTTACCTATCTACCTACATACCTACCTACTTATCTACTAACTACCTACCTACTTACCTACCTAACCCCCCATCCCTACCTATCTACATACCTACCTACGTACCTATGTACTTACATATCTACTTACTGACCTACCTACTTACCTTCCTATTTTACCTACTTACATCTTATCTACCTCCCTCCCTGCCTCCCTAGCTACCTAAGTACCTACCTATTTACCCACCTCCTCCCTATCTAACTCCCTCTCTACTTCCCTCCCTTTGTACCTACCTACATATCTGCCTACCTACCTACCTACTTACCAACCTACTTGCTTTCCTACCCCCTAATGTAATCAACAATCATCTAAGTATATTTATCTATTTCTCTCTACCTGTTTATAAGTGTTTTTATGACATGACTTGGCATGACATAATATGTAATGTGGCCTGACATGGTGAGGTATCTAACATGATCTCATCTATGACCTGACCTGATCTGATCTATGATATGGTGTGATATTGTGGTCATTAGGATAATGGCCTCTGTAGAAGAGACCCACGTTCCCACTCCCGTAGCCTGTGGCTCTGTTACTTTCTGGGGCAAAGGGCATGTAAGGCTGCAAATAGGTTAAAGGTGCTGCCATGTGACCTGGCAGCAGGGAGGTCACTCTCAGTCATCCAGGTGGGTCTCATGGTCACAGGTCCTTAGAAGTGAAAGAGGGAGGCAGGAGGTAGATTGAGTGGTGCCACGAGAGAAAGACATGCCAACCTTGCTGGATTTGAAGATGGAGGAAGGAGCCACGAGCTGAGGAGTGCTGGTGCCTGTAGAAGCTGGCGAGGTGAGGAATGGGTTTCCACCTGCCACCTCCAGAACCAGCCAGCCCTGCCAGCATCTGGTGTGGAGTCCTTGGAGTTCCATGCTGCACTTTCAGCTCCAGAACTGTAAAATAATGAATTATTGTTGTCTTAAGTCACAAAGTCTGTCCCAATTTGTTAGGGCAGCAAATAGAAAACCAATATAAAATAAATACGATAAATTAAATTAATCCATCTGGGGTCTCATTGTTAGTGCTTTTGATGTTGTTGTTGTTTTTTTTAAGGAGCCCTTCCCTTCCCCTAAGCGATAAAATGGCTGAGTCCACATGTTATTATATTAATCTCGTGGCTGTACCTTCCACATTTCGGCCTGCATCCACCTGAATCCTCCATCGTGTGTGGAGTCGGGCATGGGTGCACCTTCACAGCTCAGAACCTCCTGAGTGGTTTTCCCAGCATGGCTGCCAAGCCTTCAGCTCTCCAGGATGGGGTCCCAGGTCCTGCTCCCACACCCTGGGGCTGCCTCTGAATTCTCTGTTCTGGTCCATGCTGGCCCCTGTAACCCTGCTTTCATCACTATGGCTATGAGCATGTCGTAATAAACGCTTGGATATGTTTACAGATCGGCTGAACTGCATGTGTTTAAATAAGCTTATTTTTTTAAAGCTCCGATTAGAATTATAACTCATGTTGCACTGAATGTGGAGGTTAATTTATGGAGAACTGACATCTTCATAGCAAATGAGATCCTAGATTATGACGTATCTCTTCCTTTATTTGACTCAGCCTTTCATCCATTATTAGAGCTTGAAAGTCTCCAAAGAAGGCTCATATATTTGGAGTTAAGTTCATTCCTAGACACCATATAATTTTGTGACAGTTGTGAATGGCATATTTTTTAATTTTATGCTCTAGTTGATTATTACTAGTACATGTAAGCCTACTGACTTGTGTCCAGAAATATTGCTGAACTCTTAGCTTGTCTGTTGCTTCTGTTGCTTTCTTTTTCTGGGGAGATGAGGAAAGCATCTGTAAGTAATGATGGTGGAAGCAGCTCTTCTCCTCTCCATGTGCACATCTCCCCTGGCCGTGATGGAGCTCATCCAGAACAGCGAGAACCAGCAGAAGTGAGCTGAGTATCCTCAGCTCGTCCCCGTCTTTCAGGGAGGACATCTCCACTGTCCCCACCGAGCACCCTGTCGGTCTCATGCATCGTGAAGTTGTTGGCTTATAATATCTGTGAAGAGAAGTCCTGTGTCTTCCTTTTTGAAGTGTTTTCATCATAAACAAATTATTAATATTATCAAATACTTTGTCTGCATCTAGTGATGAAATCATCTTTTCTCCTTTCTCTATTAATATGGTGAATTTGATGGATAGAGTATCCCATGTTGAAGCTTCTTGGTGTTCCTGATGTAAACCCAAGGTCTTGGCTTGCCATGCTGCAGTGAATTCCACAGAATCAACTCCTAAGCTAGAACTTTTTGACTTATAGTTTCAGAGGACAGAAGTCCCAGATCAAGCTGTCAGCAGGGTCATGTTTTCTCCTGGAGTCAGGTGCATCTGGGGATGGCCGTCCTTCATGAGAAAACGTCCTCCTTTTCCTCCTGGGTGGTTTCTTGTGGACTTTTGAATTCTGGATTCTAGTCCTCATAAGGCCTCCTAATTTGGGTTCTGACCTACCCTCTTTCAGTTTAGACGTATCAAAATGGAACCCTAGAAAAGTCAATTCACAAACGGGTCCACACCTTCAGATGTAACAATGTCTTCAAGGGCTCTTATTTACAAAGGCGTTCACACCTGCAGGAGCCTTGATTAGTACTAAGAACATGTCTACTTTGGGGTACACAATTCAACCCAACACACCTGTACCTCATCATGTAGTTTATTTTGCAGTGTTGCATTTGGTAGTTGATATTTTGTGTTTTTGGTACTGTGTTCATAAGGAGAGAAGACTATATTTTTATTTTCTTTATAATCCTGGCTGGCTTTAAAATCAACACAATACAAGCTTCATAAAAGTACCTGGAAAGGTATGTGTACTGGAAGAAATTGTTTCAGGAATTACTTGTTTATTGAAATTTGATAGATTTCCATTTTGTTGTATGTTTGTTGGCATTTTTGGACAGGGAATTCATTGGCCATAATTTTAATTTATTTAATGAGTTTTGGTTCATTCAAGTTCCCTGTTTCTTTTTTCAGCTAGTTTTTGTAGTTTTCTTTTTCTTTTTCTTTTTCTTTTTTTTAGGAATTTATCCATTTAATCTATGTATTCAAATGCATTGGCATACAATAGCTGAAAAAATAACTTTAACATATTTTATTTCAGCTGATCCTTTCATTTCCACTACAACATTTTTATTTCACTGCTTACTCTTCTATATGTTGTTAGTATATTCTCTCCAGTAAACCTATTTTTTCAGATTCATGGAAAGCCTATTGTGATGGTCAGGTTCATGTATCAACTTGGCCAGGTGGTGGTGTCCGGTTGTCTGGTCAGGCAAGCACTGGCTTGTCTGTTACTGTGAGGACATTTCATGGAGTTAAATCATGATCACGTTGGCTGCATCCACAGCAACTACAGTCAGCTAAGGGGAGTGTCCTCAGCAATGAGTGACTTTTAATCTAATCACCAGAAGGCTTTTAAGGAGGATTCTTAAGAGAGAATTACTCTACCTGCTTCAGCCATCCAGCCTCTCCTGAGAGTTGGTTGAGGACCTTCATTGGAGTTGCCAGCTCACAGCCTGCCCTACAGACCTTGGATTCTTACATCCCCATGGTTACATGAGACACTTGTATAATCTTTTATTTACAGGTATCTCCTGCTGATTCAGTTTCTCTAGAGAACCCTAGCTAATGCAGCTTGGTACTGGATTGGTTCTTGAGAAACAGATCCTTAAAAATGGGTTTTACAATTGGTTTTCTACTCTGACTAGACTCACAGGCACTATTGACTCTTTTTCCCATAATCAGGATGATGCTGCCAGTCCATGGGGTGAGCTGGCAAAAGATATAGTTAAAATATCACCATTTGATTCTGCCAATTGTATAGTTACTCGGGTCAAGGCTGTGAATGAGAATGTTTTTGACACATTTGTGGAGTTTTGTGGAATAAAGAGGTATAATGATGTTGGCTGGTTGTCGTTAGGGATACTGGATACAGTGGTGAGGGAAAGGGATGAGCTGAAGGCTTTAAATGAGAAGGTTATGCTCCTCGTGTCAGATGTAAACATTTCTATGAGTGCCCTGAAGGAAAATATTATTTTCTGCAGCCACAGACTTGAGAGCTCTGAAAATCAGACTCAGAATCTCATTGTTAGAGTAGCAACTTCACAACGTAAACTGAAATCTCAACCTTGCAGGGTCTCTGCCATTAAAGTGAAGGCATTGATTGGAAAGGACTGGTACCCTGAAAAATAGTTTGGCAGCATATGGATTGATATTGATGGTTATAGAGATATTGAAACCCTAGATTGTGCTGAGTCTTTCCTAGATAACCCTGTAATGGTCTGCCCTGAAAACACAGACGTCCCACCTCCAGCCTGCCCTGAGAAAATGGCTTCTGGACCTCCAGTCAGTCCTAAAGAGTAACCATCCCACTTCCATTTGAAGGGATTAAACCTTCGGTGCCTGGGAAGCATGTAATTACTCCCCACGGGGAAATAGCCCTTGCTCCTCTCTGCCTGGAGTGATTAATCCCATTTCACCAGAAGAAACTGCAAAGGAATATCCTGAAGTAATTGACTTGGAAGACACTTCTGATTCTTTTCACCCCCCCATCACCCATCTTTTCTTCCAGACCTAGATTGAAGTATCAACAGGCCCCCAAAAAGTGAGGTACAAAATGTCACCCATGAGGAGGTTACACTGTACTCTAAAAGAACTGCTGTGAATTTTCCAATTGATATAGCCATAAATCAGTTGAATATGTGAGGGAATGGATTTTAAGGGTGCGGGATAATGGTGGAAGGAATATAAAGCTACATCAGGCTGAATTTATCATCATGGGTTCCCTAAGCATTCAGTGTTATAGCTCAAGGGGTTAAAAAAGGCATTAACAGTTTGTTTGGATGGTTGGCTGAAGCATGGATCTAAAAGAGGCTGGCATTATCTGAGGTTGAAATGCCAGAACTGCCCTGGTATAATGTAAACAAAGGGATACAAAGGCTTAGAGAGATTGGAATGTTAGAGTGGATTTATCATGGCAAGCTTGCTCGTATACCCCAAGAGTGTCCAGAAGATATACCTTTTACCAGAACTGTGAGAAATTAATTTATGAGACTAGCTCCATCATCCCCGAAGAGCTCTGTAGGTCAGACATTACCGTGGGTACTGTAGGTGAACTTCTCTGTAGGTCAGATATTGCCATGGTCACTGCTGTCACTGAGCTGGAGTCCTTAAACACAGTGGGGATTATCAGATCCCAAGTTGACAGAAACCATGTGGGGACAATTAATCACCGTAGACAAAGTGGATGTGGCCACCATAATGGACAGTAGACTCAAAGCAGGAGTCAAAACAATCTGACTTGCAGAGACTTATGGCATTGGGAGTAGATCATGGGGCTCCTGGAAGCACAATAGATAGGCAGTATACTAAATTCTTGTTTGAACTGTTTAGAAAGAAGAGTTATAGGTCAAGTGAAGCCCAACTTGAATTATAAAAACAAAGAGTCACGGCCCCTTAATCAATTCCCAGGCTTGAGATGGTTTACAGACCCAGAGCCCCTTGAATAAAGGGGAGGCCAGGTACCTTTGGGGAAGGATATTTTACACCGCCACAAATTTATGCTTTTTATTTTCCTCCATGCCTTCCCCAAGGAAAGCTATGGCCTTTAACCAGGGTAACTGCATTGAGGAAAAGGAAACGATTGGATATTTCAGGGATTGTTAGACACTAGTTCAGAAGTAACATTAATTCCAGGGCACCCAAAATGTCACTCTGGTCCACCAGTCAGAGTGTGGGCTTATGGAGGCCAGGTGATCGATGGAGTTTTAGCTCAGGTCTGTCTCCAGTGGGTCCAGTAGCTCCTCAGACATGTTCTGCAGTTATTTCCCTAGTTCCAGAATGTATAATTGGAATAAACATACTAAGCAACTAGCAGAATCCCCACATTGGCTCTCTGACTCATGGAGTGAGGGCTATCATGGGAAGAAAGGCCAAGTGGAAGTCACCAGAAGTGCCCTTACCTGGCAAAATAATAAATCAGAGGCAATACCAAATTCCTGGAGGGATTGCAGAGATTAGTGCCACTCTTAAGGACTTGAAGGATGCAGGAGTGGTGATTCTTACCACATCCCCATTCAACTCTCCTATTTGTCCTGTGCAGAAAACAGGTGGGTCTTGGAGGATGACAGTGGATTATCATAAACTCAACTAGGTGGTAACTATAATTGCAGCTACTGTTCCAGAGGTGGTATCATTGCTTGAACAAATCAACACATCCCCTGGTACCTGGTATGTATCTATTGATCTGGCAAATACTTTTTTCTCAATAGCTGTCAGTAAGGACCACTAGAAACTGTTTGCATTCAGCTGGCAAGGTCAGAAATATAATTTCACTGTCCTATCTCAGGGGTATATCAACTCTCCAGCCCCATGTCATAATCTTGACCTTAGGGAAGTAGATCATTATTCCTCCTCACAAGACATCACACTGTCCATTATTGATAATATCAAGTTGAATGGATCTAGTGAGCAAGAAGTAGCAACTACTCTAGACTTACTGGTAAAGCATTGTATGTCAGGGGATGGGAGATAAATCTAACAAAAACACAGGGACATTCCACCTCAGTGAAATTTCTAGGTGTCCAGTGGTGTGGGGCTTGTTGAGCTATCCCTTCTTAGGTGAAAGATAAGCTGTTGCATCTGGCCCCTTCTACAACCAAAAGAGAGGCCCAATGCCTAGTTGGCCTCTTTGGATTTTGGAGACAACATAGTCCTCATTTGGGTGTGCTACTCCAGCCCACTTATCTAGTGACCAGAAAAGCAGCTAATTTTGAGTGGGAACCTGAACAAGGGAAGGTTCTGCCACAGGTCCAGGCTGCTGTGCAAGCTGCTCTGCCACTTGGACCATACGATCCATCAGATCCAATGGTGCTGGAAGTGTCAGTGGCAAATAGAGATGCTGTCTTGAGCCTTTGGCAGGCCCCTATAGGAGAATCACAGCACAGACCTATAGGATTTTGGAGCAAAGTCTTACCACTTGTTGCAGATAACTATTTTCCTTTTGAGAAACAACTTTTGGCCTGCTACTGTGTCTTAGTAGAAACTGAAGGATTAGCCCTGGGCCACCAAGTTACAATGAGATCTGAGGTGCCTATCATGAGCTGGGTGTTGTCTGACCCACCAAGCCATAAAGTTGGGTGTGTGCAGGAGCACTCTATTGTAAAAAGGAAATGGTATATCAAGATAGATCCAGAGCAGGTCCTGAAGGCACGAGTAAGGCACCTGAGGAAGTGGCTAAAATGCCTGTGATCTGCACTCTTGCCACTTTACCTTCTTTTTCCCAGACCAGATGATGGCTTCTTGGGGAGTTCCTTATAATTAACTGACTACGAGAAACCTCAGGCCTGGGTCACAGATGGTTCTGTACCATAGGCAGGTACCACCCAAAAGTGGACAGCTGTACCACTGCAGCCTCCTTTTGGGATGGCCCTGAAGGACAGTGGTGAGGGCAAACGCTCCCGTTGGGTAGAATGCCAAGCAGTGCACCTGGTTGTTCATTTTTCTTGGGAGGAAAACCAGCCAGATGCGTTTGTATACTGACTCATGGGCTGTTGCTAATGGTTTGGCTGGATGGTCAGGGACTTGGAAAGAGCATAATTGGAAGATTGGTGACAACGAGGTCTGGGGAAGAGGTATGTGATAGACTTTTCTGAGTGGGCTGAAAACATGAAGGTGTTTATATCCCATGTGAATGTGCACCAGAGGATGACTTCAACAGAGGAAGGTCTTAATGATCAAGTGGATAAGAGGACCCATTCTGTGAATACCAGTCAATGTCTTTCCCCAGTAAATTCTGTTACTGCCTAGTGGGCTCACAAACAAAGGGGTCATGGTGGTAGGGATAGAGTTTATGCATGGGCTTAGCAACCTGAACTTCTACTCACCAAGGCTGACCTGGCTACAGCCACTGCTGAGTGCCCAATCTGCCAGCAGCAGAGACCCACACTTAGCCCCCGATATGGCACCATTCCCTGAGGTGACCAGCTGGCTACATGGTGGCAGGTTGATTACGTCGGACCACTCCCTTCATGGAAGGGGCAGCAATTTATTCTAACTGGAATAGTCACATACCCTAGATATAGGTTTGTTTCCTTGCATGCAATGCTTCTCCCAAAACTACCATCCTTGGACTTAGGGAATACCTTATCCATCGTCATGGTATTCCATGCAGCATTGCTTCTGATCAAGGAACCCACTTCACAGTAAATGAAGTGCAGAAATGGGCACATACTTATGGAATTCTCTAGTCTTACCATGTTCTCCATTATCCAGAGGCAGCTGGGTTGATAGAATGGTGGAAGACCCTTTGAAAACTCAATTATAGTGCCAGCTAGGTGGCACTATCTTTCAGGGCTGGAGCAGTGTTCTCCAGGAGGGTGTGTATACTCTGAATCAGTATCCACTCTATGGTGCTGTTTCTTCCATAGCCAAGATCCATGAGTCCAGGAACCAAGGGGTGGAAATGGGACTGGCACCATTCACTATTACCCCTAGTGATCCACTAGGAAAATTTTTACTTCCTGTCCCTGTAACCTTGAGCTCTGCTAGTCTGTAGGTTTTAGTTCCAAAAGTGGGGGTGCCTCCACCAGGAAAAACAACAATGATTCCACTGAATTAGAATCTAAAACTGGCTTCTGGTCACTTTGGCCTACTCATGACCCTGGATCAACAAGCCAAGAAGAGGATTACATTACTGACTGAGGTGATTGACCCTGACTATTAGGGGGAAATAGGACTGCAACTACACAATGGAGGTAAAGAAGAGTTTTCCTGGAATAAAGGAGATTCCTTAGGGCATCTTTTGTACTACCATACCCTGTGATTAAAATCAGTGAAAAACTGCAACAACCCAATCCAGGCAGGACTACCAATGGCTCTGAAACTTCAGAAATGAAAGTTTGGGTCACCCAACCAGGCAAAGAACCACGGCCAGCTGAAGTGCTTTCTGAGGGTAAAGGGAACATGGAATGGGTAGTGGAAGAAGGAAGTGATAAATATGAAGTATTTATGAGGTATTTAAATATGATCAGTTTCAGAAACGAGGACTGTAATGGTATAAATATTTTTGCTTTGTAAGTAATTTCTATATGCTTATACATAAATCCGATAACTCTGATTTCCTCTTTATTTTATCCCCTTTATCATATGGCATAAGCTGCATTGTTCATGTTATAGTATTTAAGTTGTAGGATATTATATTACCCAAAGACTTGCACCCTATTTTGGAGGATTTAATGCATTTCCATTTGTACACAGGAGATTTGAGTATTGTTAGGTGAGGAAAAAATGTGTCTGTTCTTCTTTTTCTATTTAGAGATTAAGTATGGTTTAATGTAATACATATAGCTGCCAAGTCGACAAGGGGTAGCCTATGATGGTTAGGTTCCTGTGTCAGCTTGGCCAGGTGATGGTGCACGGATGTCTGGTTGGGCAAGTTCTGGCCTGTCTGTTGCTTTGAGGACATTTCATGGACTTAAATCATGAGCCCTTTGGCTGCAATGAGTGGTGCCTAATTTAATCACAGAAGGCTTTTAGGGAGGATTCAGAAGAAACAATCTCTCTCTGTTTCAGCTGGCCAGCCTCTCCTGAGAGGTCGTTGAGGACCTTCATTGGAGCTGCCAGCTCGTGGCCTGCCCTACAGACCTTGGACTCTTACATCCCCACAGTTGTGTGAGACATTTTTATAAAATTTATATTTACAGATATCTCCTGCTTAATTCTGTTTCTCTAGAGAAATAGTGATTCTGTTCCCTAGAGATTCTGTTTCTTTAGCTAATATGTGGGAGCTCCCACCATGTCCCAACTACCTGTGAAGAGGGACCCCATGCTGAGATGCTGGGAATGGTGCTTGTACACTAGGCTGGGCACGTGGTGTACTGGGTAGGAGGTCCAGCTGCCTGGGTGAGGGGCTGCTGTGCTAGGTGGGGAGTGGGCAGTGGGAGCCAACGAGCTGGTTGAGGGGCTGGTGTGCTAGGTGGGGGCAGTGTCCACATCTTCTTCTCAAAGTCCATCCTCTGCTGTAGGCTCTGCCCTGCAGAGGACCCCACCTGGACGGTCCTGGACTGGCTGGAGAGAGTCACAAGCTATCATCGCCCAGCGGCAGGGACTGCCAGGGCTTCTCAGACAATCTGTTTCCTACTTGCTCACCACGCTCCCAGCAGGGGCTGGGCCCAGGAGAGGCCAGCTCCATGGTGATAGGTGTTTCTTGCAAGGGACACCTGGTTCTGCCTGGATGCAGGTCCCCTGTGAATGTGCAGGCTCTGGGGTGAGGAGGGGAGGCCCTGCTGGTGGAGGGAGCATGTGCTCTCTCCAGCGTGCAGCACAACACCCTAGAGCAGCACTGGCTTAGGTCAGCTGAGAGACACAGAGCATTTCCTTCCAACTGGGGCCCCCTGGGCCCCCCACTCCTCTGTTTTGCCTTGGCACCCAGTGGCAACCCCTCACTACTCCAGGCCTTCAGCTCCTCACCAAGGGGCTGTGTGGGGACATGAATGAAGTCACCATCCCTCCTGGGCTATGGGCTGCATGGGGACAAGTACACGGTCTACAGGGTTCTTCCAGATGCTCAGGGGAAGGCAGGGGCCCCCTCGGTGGCTGCTTCCCACCTGGCCTGCCAGGTCCCTTGGTAGGAGACCACGGAGACCAGGGAACCAGGGGCAAGGAAAGGTGATCTGAAGGCTGAGTGACCTCCTCCAAAAGGGAGAGCATGAGAAATGGGAGCAAGAGGATCTGGAGCAGATCACCTGCTGCCTTCAGGCCTGTCCAAGCCTCCGGTTGCAACTGCCATGGAGGCAGAGCCCTTGCTGGGTGCTGAGCATGGACAGAGGGACCTCTGGCTGTTAGACCAGAGCAGGCCAGGACAGCAGGCTGGCAACACGCAACAGGAGAGGAAGTCCCCACACTGGACAAGGCCCTTGGGTATGGGTGGTGTGTTAGTTTGCAAGCTGCTGGAATGTGATATACCAGAACTGGAATGACTTGTAAAAAAGGTAATTTAGTAAGTTACAAGTTTACAGACCTAAGACTATGAAAATGTCCAAACTAAGGCATCCAGGGAGGGATACCTTAGTTCAAGAAAGGCTGATGGCTCAGGAACACCTCTGTCAGCTGGAATGTCAAGTGGCTGGCATCTACTGGTCCCTTTTTACTGGGCTCTGCTGCTTTCAGCCTCTGTTTCTGTGGGGGTTCCTTACGTTGCTTCTCAGGGGCTGGCTTTCATCTCTTGGCTTCCCTTGGTTCTCTCCAGGCTCTGTTTTGCTTAATATCTCATGGCGATGTGTGCTGAGCTCCAAGCATCTCCAAACATCCGTGTTTCTCTTCTCCAGGTGTTGGCATTGGTGTCGGCTCTGCTCTGAAGTTTCTGTCTGCTGTGGTGTTTCTGGGCTTTCTCCAAAATGTTTCCTCTTTTAAAGGATTTCAGTAAACTAACCAAGATCCACTTGAAATGGGTAGAATTACATCACCATCTAATCAAATTCACATCCACAATTGGGCATGTCACATCTCCATGGAGATAATCTAATTAAAATTTCCCCACTACAGTATTGAATAAGGGTTAAAAGAAATGACTGCTCCTACAAGATTGGATCAGAATTAAAACATGGCTTTTTGGGGTATATAATGCTTTCAAACCAGCACAGGCAGCACATGTGGAAGCAGTGAGGAGAACCTGGGGGAGGCAGGGCCAGCCTGACTTCTCATGGACTGGATAAAGGGTGTGGAGGAAAGCTGGGTGTCAAGGACCTGCCACTACTTCTGGCCCAATTCCACTGAAATATAATTTTCTGGTCACTGTTTGGCTCAATTCTGGGAGGACAGGGCCAGGGTCTCCTTCTCCAGTTTTTGTATGAAAACGTTTTTGTATGAAACATTTTTGTATGAAAACGCCACAAGTACATGTGTGAAGAGTAAATAAATAGGAAGTAAGGACTTGGGTGGCATCAGCAGGCCTGGGTGGTCTGAATTCCTACCAGGCTCCGTCATTTCAGGAGCTGAGTCTGAATTGGGGGTGTCACATTCCAATGGACCTTGCATTTTGGGCTCTTCCCTGCGGTCCTCCAGGTCACAGAGGCCCAGGAGCGCTAAGACTGAGGTTATTGTGGGATAACGTGGTGAACAGGCGCCAGCAGAGAGAGGGAAGGAGGTGGCTGTGTCCGAGGTGTGGGTGGTGGGTGCTGGTGCAGCCCTCGGTCGGGGGTCTCCTGATCGGAGAGGTTAGAGGAGGGGAAGCCCTGGGCAGACCCTCCCAGAGTCCAGTACCTGGGAAGCAAAGAGCACAGGAGGCCACTGCAAAAGGGTCAGGGAGGGCACAGCCACGGGGCCAGAGGGGACCAGGAGGGGCTCAACACTTGGAAATGGAAGAAGAGTCTTGAGTAAGAGCCACGGGTGGGTCTTCCGTGAGCTAGCGGCTGGAAATTTCCATTGGATTCATGCCCCAAGAAGGCACTGGGATTCGGTGAGAATTCTTTTTGTGTGGGGGGGCAGGGCCAGAGGTGGGGGCAGAGGGCTTCAGGAGCTGGAAGAGGGTGGAGGAAAGACAAGACTTTAGGTAAATGTTTTTCAATGTCTCTTTCTTGAGGTGCCAGCATATTTCCCTCTGGCTGGTGCGGCCCCTTCTGCACAGCTGCTTTATTGGGACGCTAACTGGGTCTCCCGTGGAGCCGCTTTGTGGTTGGAGCAGCGTCTGTGATCACTGGTTTCAGGTGATGGACAGGGCCCTTGGTCATCTTGGGGGGCCTCACCGCGGCATCAGAGACTTTAGGAACAAGAGCTGACGTTTCCCAAGAAGAGGAAGTCCTGCACCAAGACCTGGCCTCACATCGCAGCCCCAGGCTGCTGGCCTGCCCCAGCCATTCAGACTTGCAGACCCCGACCTGGTGAGCCAGTCCCTTGGCATGAACTCTTTTCTCTAATGCCTGCACAGCCTCTGCTCCTGCTTCTCTGGAGAACCCCTGGGGATGTCCAGGTGCACGTGGACTCCTGGAGTAGGGACGAGAAGAGGAGAGGCGTGTCCACCTGGAGCTCAGGGGTTCAGCTCTCCAAGCTCCCCGTTAGCCTCGGAGAGGGCTGTCCATCCTGGGGCCCAAATCCAGACCCTGATGCCAGCCCCGCGTGAGGATGCCTTGGAGAGGAGGCAGGTGGTTGATGCAGACCCCAGGGGAGCTGCAGATTCACGTGCATTAAAGTCTGTTCCACCCTCAGCGGCCTCTGTGCAGCTCTGATGACTCGCTCCCATCGTGGGGATGGGGTGTGTGCCCTCTTGCCTGGCTTGGCCTTCACGATGTCCACAAGCTAATAAACACTGCAAGCCAATTTCCTGGAGGAGGCTATCTTTCATTTATTCTGCCTGATAGTTAAGGATTAACTAAGATGTGTTCCTAATGGGAGGCGCCTACCTGTAATTTTCTTCCTTCGGTCAAAAAATCCAGCCGAACAATGCAAAGCCTTCTCACAAGACCGAGGCCAAGCTGAGCACTCTCAGGAGTGTTTGTCTGAGTCCAGTGAAGCAAGACAGTCCCCTGTGTGCCATCCAGCAACTCAGGACAATAACTGCCGCGTCCCCACTGTCACCAGCGTGCGCTGAGTGAAACTTACAACCAGTACGTGGGGCACTGCCTCTTCTTTACAGCAAAGTCTCGTTTAAGTGTCCGCGGAAATAATGTTTGTGGAAATAATGCATATTCATTGTGAGGATATTAGAGAGGAGGAAAAGGCATGGAGAAAAAACTAGACACAACCCTACTGTGAGAGAAAGCCATGGCCAAGACAATAGTGTGTCTCTTCAGGACACTCTATGCATCCACCTATTTATCTCATCTACCTACCTCCCCATATACCTACTTACTTACCTACCAACTTACCTACCTAACTACTCATCTACTTACCTACCTGCCTATCTACCTACCTATCACCCTCCCTCCTTACTTCCCTACCTACATATCTGCCTCCTTCCCTCCCTCCCTGCCTACTTCCCTCCCTCCCTCCCTACCTACCGCTGCACTACCTCCCTACCTATTTACCTACTTGTATACTTACCTACCTGTCCTCTTACTTACTTACCTATCTACTTAGCTACCTACCAACCTACCACCCTCCCTCTATCAACTTATCTACCTACCTATTTACCTACCTACCTACCTACTTATCTACCTACCTACATATCTACATATCTACCTATACTACCTAACTACCTACCTATCTACTTACCTACCTACCTACCAACCTTTCTACCTACCTACCTACTTACCTCTTTCTTTCCCAACATACCTACCTATCTACCTCTCTCCCTCCCTGTTTACATGCCTACCTACTACCTACCTATCTACCTACTTAGCTACCTGCATACCTCCCTCCCTACCTAACTACATACCTACCTCCCTATCTACCTACTTACCCACCACTTTCTTTCCTGCCTACCTACTTATCTCCCTGCCTCTTTCTCTTCCTGCTTTTCTTCCTCCCTCCCTAACTACCTACTTTCCTACTTACCTCCCTCCCTCCCTACCTGCTTACCTATCTACTTATCTACCTACTTACATTCCTATCTACTTACCTACCTAACTACTTACCTATCTACTTACTACATATCTAACTACTTACCTACCTACCTATTTATCTATCCGCCTGTATACCTAGTTACTTACCTATCGACCACATCCATCCACCTACTTGCTTATTTACCTCCCTACTTATGTACGTACCTATGTACCTACCACCTGCCTACTTATGTACCTACCTACCTACATAACTTCTTACCTCCCACCCTCCCTACCCACCTCCCTACTTACCTATCTACATACCTATCTAACTTGCACCCTTATTCCCTATCTACCTAATTGACTATCTATCTACCTACCTAAGTACCTACTTACCTCCCTCCCTCCCAACCTAACTACGTTGTACGTATGTACCTACCTATCTATCTACATACTTCCCTACTTACATATCTACTTATCTACCTACCTACTTACTATCTACCTACCTACCTACCTCCCAACCTATTACCTACCTACCTATCTACTTACCTTCTTACCTCCCTCCCTCTCTCCCTACCACCTACCTTTTCACCTACGTCGTTCTTACCTACCTACCTACTTACCCACCACCTACTTACCTATCTCCCTCCTACCCGCCCTCCCTCCCTTTCTTCCTCCCCTCACACCTACCAACCTAGTTATCTACCTACCTAATGACCTACTTACTTACATACCTATCTGTCACCTACTTACCTTCCTATCTACTTTCTTAACCTGCTGCCTCCCTTCCTTTTCCCTACCTACCTAGTTACCTACCTACCTGCTTACCTACCTACCTACTTATCTCTTGCCTTCCTTACCTAACTACTCAGGTACCTACCTGCCTATCTACCAACCTATCTGCCTACATACTTACCTAGCTACATCCCTACATACTTATCTACCTCCCTATCTCCCTCCTTCCCTCCATCCCTACCTAACTACTCACCTACCTACTTCCCTACCTACCTGTCTCCCTTACTGCCTCGCTACTTACCTGCTTATCTACCTACCTACATATCTATCTACCTATACTACATATCTACCTAACCACCTACCTATCTTCTTACCTACCTACCTATCAACCTATCTACTTATCTACCAACCTACCACCTACTTACTTCCCTCCTTCTCTACATACCTACCTACCTACTCACCTTCTTACTTAGTTACCTATTTACCTCTCTCCCTATTTATATGGCTACCTACTGCCTACCTATCTATCTACCTACCTACCTAGTTAGCTACCTACTTTCCTCCCTCCCTACCTAACTACGTACTACGTATCTATCTACTACCCACCACCTTCTTACCATGCCTACCTATTTATCTCCAGCCCTCTTTCTCTTCCTACCTTCCTCCTTCCCTCCTTCCCTTACTACCTACTTACCTACCTACGTACTTACCTACCTACCTACTTATCTGCCAAACTACTTACATATCTACCTACCTAAGTACCTAGCTACTTATCTACCTACCTACCTATCTACCTACCTACATGCCTATCTACTTAATTACCTACTTATTTATCTATCTACCTATCTACCTACCTACTTACTTAACTACCTATTGATCATACCCATCTACCTACTTACCTCTCTTCCTCCCTACTTACGTACATACCTACCTACCTACCACCTACCTACTTAACTACCTATCTATATTTTTTCTCCCACCCTCCCTTCCCACCTCCATACTTACCTATCTACCTACCTGTCTAGCTCACTCCCCCCTCCCTGCTTGCCTAATTGCATATCGACCTACATAACTAAGTACCTACTTACCTCCCTCCCTACTTACCTAACTACGTATATATGTATGTATCTATTTACCTACTTACTTACCTACCTACCAACCTATCTACCTACCTACCTATGTACCTATTCTTCCTCACCTCCCTCCCTCCCTACAACCTACCTTCTCACCTACTACTTACCTACCTACTGACTTACTTACTAATCTATCTACCTATGTATCTATCTACTTACCTATCTACCTACCTACTTACTTATCTACCTACCTACATGTCTACCTACCTACCTACTACCTATCTACCTAACTTCCTACCTATCTACCCACCTATCTACCTACCAACCTGTATAATTACCTACCTATCTACCTACTTACCTCCCTTCCTCCCTCCCTCCCTACCTACCTACTCACTGATCTATTTACTTGCCTACTTGTATATCTCCCTTCCTCCCTACATATTTACTACCAACCTTCCTACCTACCTACCTATCTCCATGCCCACCTGCTTACCTCCCTCCCTACCTATGTACCTGTGTACCCACCTCCTACCCACTTACCCACCACCTATTTTCCTATCTCCCTCCTTCCATCCCTCCTTCCCTTCTTCCCTCCCTACTTACCTACCTGCCTACTTATCTACCTCCTTCCTTTCCTTCCTGTCTCCCTCTCTCTTTCCCTCCTTCCCTCTCTCCCTCCCTACATATCTACCTACCCCCTCACTTACTTACCTGTCTATCTACCCACCTACCTACATACTTATATACCTATCTATCTACCTACATACCTACTTACTTACCTACCTACCTCCTAGCCTATCTACTTCCCTACCGACTTATCCACCTACCTAAGTGTCTACCTACCCTACCTACCTTCTTACCTCCCTCCCTCCCTCCCTACTCACCTACCAACCTACCTATCTACCAACCTAGCTGCCTACCTACCTACCTACCTACATACTTATCTACTTCCCACCCCCCTCCTTCCTTCCATCCCTACCTACCCACTCACCTACCTACTTACCCACCTACATCTCTATTTCCCTCCCTCCCTCATGCATACCTGCTTACCTACATATCTATCTACCTAACTACCTACCTACTTACCTAACGCTCTATCTCCCTACCTATCTGCCTACTCAACTTTCTACCTCCCTATCTCCCTACCTACACCAACCTACCTACCTACCTACTTTCCAACGTACCTACCTACTTACCTACCTATGTGGCTATTTACCTACATACTACCTACCTATCTTCTGCCTTCCTACCTACCTATGTATGTACCTATCTACTTAGCCACCTGCCTACTTACCTAACTACCTACCTACATACCTATCTACCTCTCTCCCTCCCTAGCTGCCTATGTACCTATCTATTTACTGACCTATCAATTTCCTATCTGCCTACTTATCTACCTCCCTCCTTCCCTTCCTCCCTCCCTTCCTTCCTACCTACCTATTGACTAAATTTCCACCTGTTTATTTACCTACCTCCTAACTAACTCCCTCCCTACTTCCCTCCCTCGATACCTACCTACTTATCTGCCTACCTACCTACTTTCCCACCTACTTATTTACTTACCTACCCAATGTAATCATCAATTATCTAATTATATACTTAAAATTTTCTCTACCTATTACATTATATCAGCATGACATAATATTTAATGTGACTGATATGATAAGCTATATAATCTGATCTGATCTGATCTATGACCTAACCTGATCTGATCTATGGTATGGTGTGATATTGTGGTCATTAAGGTAATGGCTTCTGTAGAAGAGACCCATGTTTCTACTCCTGTAGCCTGTGGCTCTGTTATTTCCATGGCAAAGGGCATGTAAAGCTGGAGATAGGTTAAAGGTGTTACTGTGTGACCTGGCAGCAGGGAGGTCACCCACAGTCATCCAGGTGGGTCTTGTGGTCACAGGTCCTTAAAAGTGGAAGAGGGAGGCAGGAGGTAGGTCGAGTGGTGCCATAGAGAAAGACACGTGAGCCTTGCTGGATTGAAGATGGAGGAAGGAGCCAGGAGATAAGGAGTGCTGGTGCCTGTAGAAGCTGGAGGGGTGAGGAATGGGTTTCCACCTGCCACCTCCAGAAGCAGCCAGCCCTGCCGGCACCTGACATGGAGTCCCAGGAGTCCCGTGCTGCCTTCCGAGCTCCAGAACTGTAAAATAGCAAATTATTGTTAAGTCACTAACTCTGTCCCAATTTGTTAGGGCAGCAAATAGAAAAACAACACAAAATAAATAGGATAAATTAAATTAATTCATCTGGGGTCCCATCATTAGTGCTTTTGTTGTTGTTGTTTTTTTAAGGAGCCCTTCCCTTTCCCTAATTGATAAAATGCCTGAGTCCACATGTTATATTATTAATCTCATGGCTGTACCTTTCACACTTCTGCCTGGATCCACCCAAATCCTCCATCGTGTGTGGAGTCGGGCATGCGTGCACCTTCACAGCTCAGAACCTCCTGAGTGGTTTTCCCAGCATGGCTGCCAAGCCTTCAGCTCTCCAGGATGGGGTCCCAGGTGCTGCTCCCACACCTTGGGGCTGCCTCTGAATTCTCTGTTCTGGTCCCTGCTGGCCCCTGTAACCCTGCTTTCATCACTATGGCTATGAGATTGTCATAAAAACTGCTTGGGTACATTTACAGATCGGTTGAACTGTCTACATGTTTAAATAAGCTTATTTTTTTAAAACTCCAATTGGAATTATAACTCAGATTGCACTGAATGTGGAGGTTAATTTAGGGAGACCTGACATCTTTATAATAAATAATTAGATCCTAGATTATGACATACCTCTTCCTTTATTTGATTCAGCCTTTCATCTATTATTAGAGCTTGAAAGTCTTCTACAAAGAAGGCTCATATATTTGGGGTTAAGTTCATTCCAGACACCACATAATTTTGTGACAGTTGTGAATGTATGCTCTAGTTGATTATTACTAGTACATGTAAGCCTACTGACTTGTGTCCAGAAATATTGCTGAACTCTTAGCTTGTCTGCTACTGCTGTTGGTTTCTTTCTTCTGGGGAGGTGAGGGCAGCATCTGCAAGTAATGATGGTGGAAGCAGCTCTTCTCCTCTCCATGTGCACGTCTCCCCCGGCCATGATGGAGCTCATCCAGAACAGTGAGAACCAGCAGAAGTGAGCTGAGCATCCTCAGCTCATCCCCGTCTCTCAGGCAGGACATCTCCGCTGTCCCCACCGAGCACCCTCTCGGTCTCATGCAACGTGAAGTTGTTGGCTTATAATACTTGTGAAGAGAAGTCCCTTTCTTAAGAGTTTTCATCACAAACAAATTTTAATATTTTCAGATAGTTTATCTGCCTCTATTGAGGAAACCATTTTTTCTCCTTTAACTGTTAATATACTGAATTTGATGGATAGAATATCCCATATTGAAGCATCTTGGCGTTCCTGATGTAAACCCTACTGTCTTGGGTTTGCCAGGCTGCATTGACATATAATAGCTGAAAATACTTTTAAAATATTTTGTTTCAGCTGATCCTTTCATTCTCCTACAACATTTTTGTTTCAACCTTTTTCCTTCTATACATTGTTTGCATAGTCCCTCCAATTGCTCTATTTTTTTTTAGATTTATGGAAAACCTATTAATCTCTTTAAATTATCAGTTTTGTTTTGTTCTCTTCCAACCTCTCTTCTTATTTCATTGATTTCTGTCCTTAACCTTCTTATTTCTCTACTTCTTGTTTCTCTTTGTTGCTCTGTTGTGTTTTTCCAGATTCTTGTTTTGAATGTTTGAGCCCTTTGTTTTAATCTCAGTGTTTCAAAGTTGATTCATTTAAAGCCACATATTCTTTCCCTTCCCAAATGATTCTTTAGCTATGTCCACAGTATTTACCTGTAGTATTCTTATAATGCACTTTTAAATGTTTTAAGTTAGTTCTTCTGATTCCCTTTTTAAGCCAAAGTTAATGTAATAAAATGTTACTTCATTTCCAAATACACTGGCTCTTTGGATAATTTTTTGTTTTTAATTTCAGATTTTGTTATAGTTGGTATATATTTTCTGTATAATATCTAAACTTTAGGATTTATTCGGACTTTCTATGTCTGTTCTTCTAAATATTTCATATATCTTAAACTTACTGATTTGGTCTTTGATTGTCCCACTCCTCCTCCCTCTACCTCTCTCCCTGATTCTAAAGAATATGGCAGGAGTTAAAATCTCCATTCTCAATATTTGATTTCTGCTTCTCCCAGCAGTTATATAAATTCTGGCTGATGTATTTTCAAGCTGTATTGTTAGATGCATACGTGTTAATGATAGCTATATACCAATTGTATTGTCCTTCTGCTGCTCTGTTGCATCCCAAGTTGATCCTGAGGGTATGTGTAATTTACATTTTATTTCCCCCACTATTATGGTTGCTAGATAGATTTACCTGGATCCATATTTAGATAGTAGATATTTTTCCATTCACTTATTGTGGACCCCTCTGCATTGTTTTGTTTTCATTTTGTTTCCTGTGGATAACGTTATGTTAGACCTATTTTGTTTAATTTAACTTGAGAGGTTTTGCCAAGCATAAATCTTTAACTTTACTTTAAATGTATTGTGTTAAGACCCAAACCTGCCAATTTATTTCATATTTTCGTTTGATCATAACTTTTATGTGTTTATTTTACTTTCATTTATTTCCTGTTTTCCATTAAATAGATAGATCATTTTTCTTCTGTTTTATGTTATATATTCTATTTTATTCTATTCATGCTTGCTCATATTTATTTACCATGACCAGTTTTCAACTTACAGATTTGCATACTGTTCCCTGAAGAAAGCAAGTATTTTAGTCACTCTTATGGTACTTTATGTATTGTCATAAATATCATTTTTTCTTTTTTTGGCACATACATATTTTAAGAAAATAATAGTACCTAGATATATTAGGTCATCTTTACTCCCTATATCACTTCAGACATCTCCAGATTTGTCACTGTTACCTGAGGAGTTCAAGAGTGGTTTTCCTTATAGTTAAATAGCAATATAACTAGATAATACAATTCTAAATCTAAACTTATTTTCTGTTAATATTTTATAAAAGTTGCATCCAGAGAAACCTGATATAAAACCTATCACTATTGTGAACAGACTGCTCTTTCTCTCTGAAAGCTTTTGTATTTTTCTCTTTGTCTTTGATGTTCCCACATTTCAGTGTAATGGAAAGTTCCTTATTCTGATCCTTAATCCTACAATTTTTTCTAGCTATATCCATTCTACTATTTATTGTGCTTATTTGTTCTATATTTAAAATATTGCACTTTCATGCCTAAATTTCCACTTACCTCTTTTCAGTGATTTTTCCTTGTTTCCTTTTCTTCCCCAACGTTCTTAAGCATATTTTGCCATCTTTACTGTTAAAGTCTTTCTGTCCTTGTCCAAGATGGTTGCATTTCTCAGTTGCTTGGGTGTTTCAGCCTATGAAGAACATGGGTTTCTTTATGTTTGGGAGAAAGGCCAAAGGGTAGACCCTTTCTACACCCATTTAAAAAGAAGAGGGAGGTGACCCTAGGGCATGGACCACTGACAGCCACGACCATTTGCCACCTGGTCTGTGTGAACCCGGTTTCATCAACCCCTCCTCTCAGCAGACTCAAAAAGAGGAAGCCCCAGGCCTGGAGAGAAGCCAAGACCTAAAACGATGCCTCTTCCTGGTAAAGGCAGGTGTGCATGGTTCACCTGGCCATGTGCGGAGGGCACAACCTTTCTAATTTGCACAAAGTCAACCCTTTGTGAGATGGTCTCCAAAATGGAATCCTGAAACTTGATTGGGATTCTAAACATTGTGCCTCAACCTATTCTCTCACCATCCTTCCAGGCTGAGCTTCTCACCTGTCACAGAAGACAGCCTCAGCCTCCTCGTTGTTACTCAATGCTTTGTGGGTGCTAGTGCAGCCTCAGAGAGGTGGCCAGTGCTGGTGCCAGTGGTTTCTGGAATCCATGTGCCCTTGGGCTTGCATATGTACCTGCCTTTGGTGGGGGCAGGCAGGGGGGAAACTGCTGGCTCCCCACATGCTCAGCTCTGCTCTCTGCTGCGCCCAGGGCCAGCACTCACTTTGGAAAGACTGCTCCTTTTCCCATCACCTTTGGGTAGGTTCATTAAGAATATGCCCTTGTAGTTATTGCCTGATGGTTGGTTCCTATTTTTCCTTTGATGATTTTTGTATTTAGCATTTCTGCTCCAAATGGTCCATTTCAGCATGTTATACAGTAGATTTTCATGTTATTGATATATCCAATCTTCCCCTGTGCTTGTGGCTTCCTCCTATCTTACATCTCTTCACTGACTCATTGTTCTTAATGAAAATTGACAGGGATTTCTTGATTTGATTGGTCTTTACAGAGAAGAGATTATTGGACTTAATTGTCAATTCTACCACATTTCCATTTCCAAATCATTACTTTCTGCTTTCAAGTTAATTAACTTCCTCCTGCTTCCCTTTGGACTTTTGTTGTTCTCTTTTGATTGTCTTAGGTTCAGTGTTCATTTTATTTATTTTTATTGTCTCTTTTTAAACAGAAAATAGTTTTAAAACTATGAAATTTAGTTTAAGTGGAGATTTAGGCTAATCTTCAAAAGTTTCCAAGTAAATTATTGTCTTAATAAATCATAATTACAATTTGACTTCCATCTTTGATACAGGCTTTACCAGAAGGGATATGGTACATTTATATGTAACATTTAGTATCTTTTTAAAAGTTTTGCATGTAATATCCTCTATTATCATTTTGACATCATCAGAGAACATTACCCATATGATTTTTAATTTGTGTGAGCTATTGAATTGTGGTTTACATCTAAATGTGGCATAATATATTATTTCTTTTTTAAAGTATTTGCTGAGCATTTAAAATAAATTAATGGCCCATTAATTATATTTTTCAGAGCTCTTATCATCTAATTTGTGTGTTTTATTTTATCAAATACAGAAATATATACATTGGAGTCTCCCATAATATTTTGTTTTTGTGTATTTCTCCTTTTTCTTCTTGTATTTTGCTTTGTATATTTCATATAAAATATTACTGCATAAACTGTCGTGACGTAAAATTCCATCACTCAATTGAATACCTACTTTGTGCTAACATTTGGGCTTTTGTCTGATATTACCAAAATGGACCTCAATTTCTCCTAGTTTAAATTTTATTTGCCTATTAGCTTTTACAGTTAAAATATTAATGATATTTTTATTTAGGTGTGTCTTTTATAAACAGAAAACAGGTCAACTTTATTTTCTCTCAATTTGAGCAATTTTTCACATTTAACTGGAAGTATAGTTTGTTTGAAAATTTAAACCAATATTTTAAGTTGTAAAGTATAGAATATAGTTACATATGTATACAATATTAGTAAGATTTTATGTAGAGTTTTAAAACATTAATTAAAAATGAATATCTATGTGTTCTAGTTTGCTAGCTGCCAGAACACAATACCACAGAAATGGAACGGCTTTTAAAAAGGGGAATTTATTAAGTTGTTAAGTTTACAGTTCTAAGGCTGTGAAAATGGCCCAATTAAAGCAAGTCTACAAAAATGTTCAAATTAAGGCACCAACAAGAGGTTACCATCACATAAGAAAGGCCAATGATGTTCAGGGTTTCTCTCTCAACTGAAAGGCACATGGTGAACATGGTGACATCTGCTAGCTCTCTCTCTGGGCTTCTTGGTTCATGAAGTTCCCCCAGGGACATTTTCCTTCTTCATCTCCAAAGGTCTCTGGCTGCATGGGCTCTTGTGGTTTTCGTGGCTCTAATGTGGCTCTGTGGTTCTCTCCAAAATGTTTCCTCTTTTAAAGGATTCCAGTAAACTAATCAGGACCCACCTGGAATAGGTGGAATCACATCGCCCTCTAATCCAAGGTTAATACCCACAATTGGGAAGTGACATCTCCATGGAGATAATCTAATCAAATGATCCCAACCTACATTATTGAATAAGGATTAAAATAAATGGTTGTGGGTGGGCCATGGTGGCTCAGTGGCAGAGTTCTCGAGTGCCATGCCAGAGACCCGGGTTCAATCACTTCCCAGTGCTTGCCCATACAAAAAAATGTTCTCCACAAGATTGGATCAGGATTAAAACATGGCATGTCTAAGGTACATAATCCTTTCAATCCAACATACTATGTAGGTTAGCCCTCACCTAAACACACCCTGCATTCCCTGTGCCATAAAAGCCACTTGTATGTTCTTTATTGCATTGCCCTCTTCTACCTTGGGACTTATTACTTTCATGAATTGTATGCTAATCTTTTCCTTGCTTCCCTTTAGAGCTTTACACCTATGAATGGATCCTAAACAACATTTTTCTTAATTTTGTCTACTTTGAACTTTAAGTGGAATAATTCCTTAGTTATCATTCTGTGACTTGACCCTGTTATGTAATATTATTATTATTTTTTTTTAGATTCATCTGTGTTGAAGTACCTAAAGTATTTTGACTGCAGTATTTCATGGTATAAATATGCTATATTCATCCATTTTGCTATTTCTAGATATTTAGATTGTTTCCAGTTTTATTTTTCCATTACAATTAGTGCTCAGCCAAAATAGAATAATGGATATTAGAGACCCAATTTATCTGCCTACCTGAAGAAAGAGAAAAATAAACCAGATGCAATATATGTAAAAACAATTTTCAAGATGTTGGAAATTAAGAAAGAAGGGTGATCATCCCATAGAAAGAAGAGACAAATGAGGTGAGTTCTAAGACAGTCCCAGTTCTCCACCTGGAGCACATTTCCAGGCTGTGAACTAGGGAGGGAAATTCAGGTGGAGCAGTTCTGAACTGAGGGATGAAGCTAGGAGTCCAGGAAGACCAAGTTGGCTAAAAGTTCAATAGATGAGGAACTGCACCAAAAGAGATTTACAGAAGGAACTCAAGCATTCAACAGAAGACAGATTGGTGAATATGGTTCAGTAAACTACCCAAGGCCAGGGAAGAACTGTATTAAAGAATTGAAGGAAACATAGTGAATGCTCACACATGAAAGTACCCACCAGACTGGAAAGCTTCACAATTCTCAGGGCATTGGGTCAAGTACTCAGAATAGTCCTGCTTTTTTCATGGGGTAAAAGTGGCCCAGGATTTCGTGCTACTTTGGTCCTGGCTAACAAGCCTCAGAGCAAGACCTAAAAGATTAGACTGTTTCCAAGTGAATTTCAATCCCAGAAGAAACTCAAGACCATTTATAGGAATACAAAAATATCCTATCATCCAACAAAGTGATATCACAATGTCCGGCATCCAAACAAAAATACTGAGACATGCGAAAGTGTAGAAAAATACAGTGCATAATGAGAAGTAAAGTCAATTGATAACCAAAACAATTTCTTATAAGAACAAAGTTGGAGGTCTAACCCTGCCTGATTTCAAGACTTAATATAAAGTTACAGTAAATAAGATGTATGATATCAGTCTTGGTTAAGATGCATAGATCAATGGAACAGAATAGTGACTCCTGGCATAAAGATAGCAAATAGAAAACAGGAACATAAATAAGCACACAGATATATAGACAACTTTTTTTTTTAGCAAAGATAGAAAGACAATTTAGTGGGTCTAAAATTATTGAACATATAAATAAACATAGGAGAAAATATTTGGGCCTAAATTGGGTAGGTATTTCTTAGATACAAAATGAAAAGGATTATCCATATAAAACATATTAATAAAAATTCATAGAAATTAAAATCTTCTGCTTTTCTAAATGCCATCTTAACAGATTGGAGATACAAACCATAAGCTGAGAGAAAATATTTGAAAATCATATATCTGATACAGAACTAATATTTAGAACATACAAAGAACTCTCAAAGCTCAATAATAAGCAAAGAACCCACCCACTAACATGGACAAAAGATTGGAACAAATAATATTTACAGATGGCAAATAAGCACATGAAAAGATACTCAACCTCATTATTCATTAGGGAAATAAAATTTAAAAGCACAAGTAGATACCACTACACACTTATTAAAATTGCCAGAATTAAAGAATGATTGATAGGTGAATGGATCAAAAAATGTGGTGCGTTCGTACAATGGGATTCTATTCAACAATTAGAGAAGAGGAATGAACTACTGCTGAACACAAGAATATGAATGGCTCTCAAAATAATTAAGCTGAGCGAAAGAAGCCTAACAAAAATGAGAGCATTCTGGATGATTGTATTTCTGTAAAGTTCTAGAAAAGCCAACCTGATTTACAGTGAAAAGAAAGCAGTTCCATGATTGCTTAGAAATAGGGTCTGAGGAGGGTCAAGGAGGAAGGGTTCCAAGGGGGCACAAAGCAACTTTTAGGGGTTTGGGATATGCCCACTCTCTTGATTGTGCAAATGTCAAGACTTATAAAAATGCACATTTTGAATATATGCACTTTATTGCATGCCAATTATGTAACAATAAAGCTGTTAACCAAATTCCACTGCTATTTTGGCTATATCTTCTCCACATCTGCAGGGCCTTTTCTAAGTCATTCTTCTAATGAGTGAATTGCTGAGTTTTAAGGGCAATTATCTTTAACTTCACATATTAGTTTCCTATTGTGGCTGTAAGAAATTACCACAAATTCAGCAGCTTAAAAACAACACAAATTCATTACTGTACTGTTCTGGAGGTCTGAAGTCCAAATTGGCTCTCACAGGGTTCTAAAATTAGGGTGTCTGGGGCTGTGTTCCCTTCTGGAGGCTTCAGGAGAAAATCGGTTTTGTTGCTTTTTCCAGCTTCTGGAGGCTGCTGACAGTCCTTGGCTCTTGGCCCCTTCCATCTTCAAAGTCAGCAAGGGACAGTGAGTGTCTCTTATCACATCACTCGACCCTGCCTTTTCCGTATTTAAGTGTTTTGTGGTTGCATGGGATCCACCTGGGTGATCCAGGTTAATCTTCCTAGATTCAGGTCAGCTGATTAAGGACCGGTCTCCTCTGCTAGTGTGATTCCCCTGTGCCATGCTCCATAACATATTGCAGATTCTGGGGTTGGCAATGGGCATCTGTGGAGCCATTGTTCTGCTTGCCACAGTCTATGAAAGACTGCCAAGCACTTTTCCATGCTGATGCTATCAATTTTCTTTACCTGGCCACTGAGTGAGAGTTCCCATTTCCTCATTACTTTTGCACAGGTTTTTTTTTTAATTGATATCTAATTTCAGATTTCATTTGCCCTTCTGATATATTAGAAGGAATATCCTTTGTAGAATTTATTTATTCATTTTCTTTTTTCAGTATTTGCAATATGGATATTTCTACTAAGTGTGACTTGTCTTCCAGCAACTTTACGCTTTTTTTTTTTGTATGCTGTATTACTGGGTCACATTGCATTCTTGTTCCATGTGAGAATCCTGTTACTGCAGCACCATTTGTTGAATATTTTGTTTCGTTGTCTTTTTTGTTTGTTTGTTTTTTGGGGAAGTGCATGGGCTGGGAAGGAAGTACATGGGCGGAGAATACACTCTTTTTTTTTTGCATGGGCAGACACCAGGAAGTGAAGAGAATATACTTTTTTAATGAACAAAAAGTTTAACTTCAGTGTTGCCAACTTTATGAATCTTTTATGCTTTCTGTGTCGTAAGAAATGTCATCATACCTATAAGTCATAGGGTATTTTCCAATTTTGCTTCTAAATTATTCAGCCTTGTACCTTTCACTTTAAGACTTTCTCCATCAGAAATGGAATTTTATGTACAGAATGTGCTAAGTAGTTAAGTTTTATCTACATTTTATACTCACCTTATTACCTGTTAAAAATGCTTATTGGAATTGCATTGAAAATACAAATAACATTTAATACAACTGGTATCTTTCCAGTATTGATGCTTCCTATCAAATAATATATCTGGCCATATATTCAGTTCTACCTTTGGCATTAAAAGAAGTGCCTCTGTGTTCCTGTATGTGCAGATCCTGCATGCCTTACTCGCTGGCTTTTAGTTTTGCTGTCATTGATGTATTGTAATGCAGTAAGTTAGAAGCATATATCGAACACAGATACTGACAGCTACTTCCCTTCCAGGTACATGCTCCCGTCCCTTCTTCTCCCGAACTGCCTGAGTCTCCGCTGTCCTGCCAGCCAGGGGCTGAGCGTGGGTCAGTGCCCTGCTCAGACATGAGGGACCCAGTCCATTCTGCAGCTCCATGGAGGATGCTGGCAGGGGCGTGCTGTCCATGTGCTGTCTGGGCACAGGGGTGGCCAGATATGCCCAGTGGGCTGAGAGCTCCTATCTCTCGTGAGAGGATGTTGGGTTTTTCCAAGGATTTATGTTAGTATCTTTGGAGGTGAACACAAGCTGTCCTTATTTCATGTATTAATGTGGTTTATTAATATGATGAATTGATGTGGTATTAGATTTTTCCCCTGTACCATCACAACCTCAAAATCTGAGATAAAGCCAGCACGGTCCTGATGAACTTCTTTCTTTAC